>VXBW01001208.1:23787-72875 GCA_013400375.1 Thinocorus orbignyianus
TAACCAAACATTCTTTCACTTTTCCTTTTTTTTTTTTTTTTTTTTTTCTTAGAGAGGGGAGGGAAAGGCCATCTCTAGTTCTGATTAGTAAATCTAGTAAAAAGGTTATACAAAATAATATAAAAAATACCATATTATCAAAACAGAACAAAATCACTTGGATATAAATTGGAGTAGCTTTAATTTTGTGATCTTCTCGGGGGAAAAAACAAGCAAACAAAAAACAANTTGTATGAAGGAGCAGACAGGACAGGTGACCCAAAACAGAGTAACATAATATTCCATCCCACCATCATCATGCTCAGTATAAAAGCTGAGGGATCAAAGGGTCAACTCTCTTTTCTCCATGGCCAGTGTTTGAGGAGAACCCTGTCTGTCTGCTTTTGATCCCAATCCATGCCTTCCAGATCCAGAATCCAGCTCCTGTCCGTCATCAAGTCCAGTCTGAGACTTTTTGCTGGTGATGTGATTGTCATCCTGGGAGCTTGATATGGTTTTGTATATACTGTATTGTTTTTTTCTTTTTAAAAATTTTTATTATTATAATTTATTTCATTATTTATTAGTATTTTCATTTAAGTAGTTTAGGTGGGTTTTTTTACTTTCTAAACATANTTCTTAGAGAGGGGAGGGAAAGGCCATCTCTAGTTCTGATTAGTAAATCTAGTAAAAAGGTTATACAAAATAATATAAAAAATACCGTATTATCAAAACAGAACAAAATCACTTGGATATAAATTGGAGTAGCTTTAATTTTGTGATCTTCTCGGGGGAAAAAACAAGCAAACAAAAAACAACAAAAAGAAAAGGAAAAAAGGAACCTTTTTAAGAAATGATAGCTGCTCTTAAAATCCTATAATCTTCTTCTGAAAATACTAAGAATAAATGGAATTTTCTTCTGAGCAACAGAGGTAGAGACTTCTACACAGGAATCACGTAGAAATCTTCACAAGTGAATACTGTTGGAATACTTTCATACTGAAAACATAACTTTTCCTTGTAACACCGGAACAATCTTTTCCTTAAAAAGAGATCTGTGGGCAACTTGTGCAATTGATTTTGAGGCATTTCCCCCTTTGGTCTTCGTAAGAAGTCATACTTTTCAGGGAAAAATAATCTGTAGAGAATAATCTTTGATAGGGTTTTCTTTTATGAAAATACCTAATTTTCACAAGCATTTGATAAGTTATTTGGCTTTGTCCAGGGTTATAATTGGTTTTGGTATTTTGTTTGGGGTTTTTTATTATTAATATTTTTATTTAACAGATAAATACTTAATTTAAAATTCCTTACTTATTTAATGGCTAAAAAACATAGCTGGAGCTTTTTTCAAGTGTCTTTCTTTTGAGATTTCTTTTGTCACTTCAATGGCTTGTTAAGTGTGTCTTTTTGGTAGAAGTGTCACAGGCTATCTAACATTTAGTTCCACATCCTCCACTCTTCTCTATGGATCTCGTGTATTTATAGCTACTATACTGTACCCTGATAAAGACAGATGGCAATGAAGGCAGCTGGGAATTTCTGTCTCCTTTGTTCACCAGCCTTTTATTCAATGACTCATAATGTTCAGATATATAAGAACACCATAAAATATTGAGTTAATTACAGCAGAACCAAATGATTTTAAGTGCTAAAAATATAATTTGTATCTATTTGGGGGCTGGACTAGATGATCTCCAGAAGTCCCTTCCAACCCCATATCATTCTGTGATCCTGTGATACACTCAATAAATTAAAAGAAAGGGATGAGTTATATACAACAGTTTAAAACATGTTATATAAAAAATATAAGAATATCAAAAAGTGAAAACGTAATTTTTAAATAGAAATTTTAAATTTCTTATTCTTTTAACGTAAATTCTGAAATAGTTTTAACATTTTCTCACATACAATTTTTTATAATTTAGGTCCCATGTAACTTGCCCTGAAGAAGCTTGAAGGCAAAAATTTTGCCTGAAACTAGGCTTTAAGTAGAAGAACATATTACAGTGGCTGATTGAAGCTGGACTACTTTATGAATATACTATCAGAATTTTAGTAATGAACTCAATAAGAATTATTGTCACAAAGAGAATGGTGTATGATGTGTTTTCTACTTTCCTCAATTCCACTCCCCAGATTCCAAGATACCTAAGAAACTTTTCTCAAGATTCTATGCTAACAAAACCTTTATGTCACTATAACATTTCAATTAAATTTTGTCAATTAATTTGAAAAAATAATGAAACAATTGACAAAACAGTAACTACAATGTGGTGGAGATGCTCTTTTTCATCTGGGTTATTTTGTCATTGTCTAGAAGAGACAGGTAACATCAATATTACTTTACTGCAATGGAAAAGACAAACTCTGAAGGTCACTTACATGCCACATTTCAGAAACTGTTTTCATTCCCCTGCACAGAAAATGTTGCTGGCACAGTGGCTGTCTAATAGTTTTAATCCTCTGGCCTCTGACAAAACGTTAGCACTAGGAGGTGCTGAAATTATTTAGGTTTGAGTGTTTTAGCTGTGGCAGGATTTTTTGTTTCTTTTGTTTTCTTAAAGGAAAAGTATTCAAGGACTGTTTTAGAACAGCAGAGTTTGAAGTGGATTGTATTTATTTTATTCACAATCTTGTTTGCTTTGGCATTTCTGCAGAGCACAATTTTGTCTTGAGCAGATGATCACGTGGAACAACACTACTGGGAAGTTTTTATTTAGCCACTACAAGCAGTGGACAGAGACCTCATGCTTCTCTTAGTTAAGAACTAGATGAAAGACCAGAAATATTTTTACAATGTTCTGTTTTGATCATGCTATATTTCTATGAGGAAACGTATATTAGACTGAGATGCTGTAATGGATTGAAGTACCTAATACTGAGAGATTTTTGAAAAAGACTGTTGCAAAGATGTACTTGAGAGTAAAGATGGGAGTTGAGGACAACATTACCTCTTGTGAAAAGACATCGTGTTGTGCTAGAGCTTATATATTTCAGAGCTGTTCAGTGGAAAGACATAAATCCACTAAAAATTCATTAAGAATTTTGCTGGCTCTGTCTCATATACAGACACAAGAAGAATAATCAGTGAGGAATGCTTGTAAGGACAAGGAGCCAAAGAAGAAGGTGTGATTGATCAAGCTGTGAATCGAGATGTGGACATGAAATTGAATCAAAAAGACCTAGCTGGGAAAAAATCATTATACCTGTATTCTGCTAAGACACCTGAGTAGAATAATGAAGACAAAAATTAGAAACTTAAAAAAAACAATATTCCATTTTTCAGAGTGAGATTTTGTTTATATTTTCCTCACTGAAAATATCAACCATTTATTAAGTTTGCCTGACTCTCAGCAATTCATTTATTTATTTTCTGTTCAGTGATAAAGCTTAGGCATTTACCTTTTAAACTGGGAGAATAGGATTACTTCCACTTTCATCTCTTACAGTGAAGTCACTATCACTACGAATCTGATTTATATTGCAGAAAATGAGCAAAGACAAGACAATAAATTAATATAATGTATTTTTTAAAAAGGCTTTTCATTAAGTGGAATATTTTCCATGACTGGAATAATTTTATCTAGATTCCTTTCTATTTTATTTCTGAGCATTTTTATATAAAAGCAAAGGAATATGTTAATAATAGCAGCATATATTGGAGCAAACAAAAATAAAATAAATAAATAAAAGTTGCAGCTTAGTGACCAGAGCACTAAAATCATATCTGCTGTAATAATGTTTTACACTTATAAATGGTGGAGAAAGTCAAACAGCAGAAACTGAGAATACTCCAAAGCCCAGTAGTTCAGAGGCTGCAGATGAGAACTTGAATTTTATCAATTGTTCTGATATAATTCTTCATATGGAAAAAAGTTCTGATGTCATTGTTCCTACATAAAATTGTTTGCATGTGACTCTCCCATATATGTGGTATAATAGTTACGAGTTATGAAGGAGGATCTTCCTCAATGGCTTTGTAAACAATTACAAAATCTTCTTGTGACCTAAAAAAAAATCCACAAAATTTTACATATATATTACTTCTTTCAATAACATGGTTCTCATTTTATCCATCTGAAATGTTATTTTTTGTTGATGCTGATCAAAGTTGTATTTTCTTGTAAATCGACAATTCACCTTAAAACCAGAGTTGTTTAGTCTCAGTACTCCGTATTTTTCAAGACTCCTCTGTGCTGCCATTGGGTCATATCACAGCACTCTCTATGGTGCTTGTACCTGAAAAAAACTGCCTTGTTTCACATCTTTTTTAGTATAGGAAAGACAAGAATTCCATTTTCTTTTTCATTCTCTTGGCCTCTTGCCTTTGATTCAGTCCTGTAGCACAAAGTCAAATAAATCTTTGATTAGATGGGTATAAAACCATGAACATTTATAAAACTGTGTTTTCCAGATACTGTCTGCTTAATATTTTTACCTGAGTGTGAAATGCACACATGTTAAGACATAATGAATTCTTCTTTCCGCTCAATGAACATTAAAACAACAGAGAGAAAAAGAAATAAAATTGCGCAGGGACTAGCTCTTAAATACATGAAATACAATTTCATTCTAAGAATGACTAATATAGCAGTAAGGATCAAATTTAGAGGAAGGGTAGAATGACATATTAATAATACAAGACTACTGTAAGTCACACTCTTTTCTCACTGCGATATATTTGCTTTTGAAAAAGTCCCTAAAAGTTAAATCTGCATGCAAAGAGAATAATTTTCTTAACTTTCAGATACACAGCTGTTCTAAGCAAAATATCAACACTGCCCATTTTTGCATTTTCTGTTGGCAGCAGTACACAGATCCAATATTGTAAGTAGTAATTTGAAATAGCTTCAAAAAATTATTTTATTATCCCTGTTTGAAAATATCTGAAGTGTCTTTACGTGAAAATCAAATATCAAAAACTACCTTTTTTTTTTTTTTCTTAAATAACTGAAAGCTGCAGACTGCTAAGAAGAATTTGAAAGTTACCATGATATGGCCTATTTTCAGATTTAAAATGATTCTCTGGAGAATAGTCTGAAATAGAAACTACCCCATTATCTGGTTAATCATTCATTCATAAGATCATTTAAACGGGAAGGGAATTCAGATTTCTAGACCTAAATCCTGCTCAAAGCAGAGTCAGGACTGAGGTCATACCAGGTTGCCCAAAACTTCGTCTGGCTGGGACATGAAAACTTCCCTTACACACTTAGTACCTAAGGCTATTTAGTGTGCAGCACACCTTAAACTCAGAGCAGTACTCCTTGCATTTAATAATAGACATCTTTACGCTAAGCATATAGCCAAATCTAGCTAGACCAGCTCTCAACAGCAAATGAACACACAGACAATTTTAGGGAGTAATTAATCCAAATGTACCTTAAATATTTATCTAAAAATTAGATGGATTATCCTTTAGGGATATTTTACGATCTTATATGTAAGTAGAGAAACTCAGGAATTAAAAAGGGAGAATAGAAAATAAGCTTAAACTGAGAACCTAATTTTTAGCTGACTCTAGGTAGAAGAGATTAATTTTACACTTTATTAATTATGAATTATTGTTTTTGAAGGCACTATAAGGACCATCTGGAAACATCAGTATTTTAACCTTTTTCTTTTCAGTATGATGCAAGCTGTGGGTGTGAGTCATTAAATCATTCAGCTTGGAAGCAGCCTAAGGAGGTCTCTAGCCCAACCTTCTGCTGAAAGTTGGCAAAACATCAAATGCAAACCAGGATGCACAAAACTAGCCAGTCGGATCATGAAATCTCCAAGCACAGGGGCTGTACAACTCCTCCTGTCCATTCCTGCATGTATTAGTGTAGAGGCATTTCATTTTTGGAGAAAATTCTTCTTGCTAGTTTACCCAGCCTGTTGGGAAAGATAAAGTTGTCTCAGTTAGGTGGCTCCCATCTCTTCCAAGCAGCTAAGAAAGTCCCATGGTTGTAGAATCTGAAACCCTACTGCAAACACCAGCTATACAAACAATTGTTCACCCATAAGATCTGATGAGTCCTCCTAATGCCCTTCTTCCTTACTGGTAGATCAAATCAAACACTATCTAGGTTCCCTGGCCATTGAACAGGGTCCTTGAAGCCCTGTATACACACTTGGTAATTCCTAGGTCACCCCTGTCCGTATCATTGGTGCCTATGTGGAAAAGCAGTAGGGACTAGTAGGCTGGATTAGGCTGAATGCAAGCCCCCAACAAGTAGTAAATCTCTCTAGATGACAAGTCTGTCGGCAGACGAGGGCCTCTGTCCCCTGCATAGTGACTCTCCTACCACTCTCACTGCTTCCGCTCTGTGGTCCTTAGTGGTCGTCAGCCACCAGAGGTGCTCTGTTCGACAGCAATTCCAGCTCCTCATCAGCTATAAGGGTGGTGAACCTATTCTGTAACTTCAAGTTACCAAGTGCGGCAGGATAAAAAAATGATGGAGCAATCCTGCCCAAATTCAGCTGTTAATCAAACACACATGTGGTTGTTTTGCAGAGAGTAATAGAGGAGCTTTTGTAACTGAGAGGAAGGAAAGAGAATGAAAGAGACATTAACAGTTACTCTGGCTTGGATTTTGAGCATGTTTTCTAGGGCATATGTTACAATTAAAAGTAAAGTATATAGACAGATCCGTCAGTGCATCAAATAATGGAGGAAAATGCTACCAGCAATTACCTGCCAGCTAGCTGAGAACAATTGTCTGCCAGATACACAGAAGTGTATTTCATGTTAATGATCCATTTGCAGATCATGCCACTGCTTGATTTATAGTAATTTTGGGGGAAAAAAATTGCCACAACGCATGTTACCTCATTGGTTACAGCCAGAATGAAGCAGAGACATGCTGTCCTCTGTGATAGCGTAGATGCTGTATTCCCTCAGTAGTTATACAACAAAATTGCATCTCTCATACAGCTCTTACAGACAGAGGTCCTGGAAAATTCTAAAATTCACATGAAAAAACAGAAGCTTCAGTCATCTAAATGCTAGAGGATGATTATATAGTGCCATATTTCCATGAGTGTTATAGCTTCCTCTGTCTTTACTTTTAATGAAATTACATGCTGAATTGCACTGTGTTAGGTTACTGATACTGCATTGGTAAAACTGCGCCAGGTTTATTGCAGTACTTCTCCCTATTTTAGCAGGATGTTGAGACAACAGGAATACCTTTTTAAACACTCTGAGAAACCTCAGTAAATTAGGCACTGAAATGGTTTTGCATGCCATTTGTAAATAATATTAAGAAGGCATGAACCTAATAACTGATGTTACAACTAAAGGCGCTGAAGACTCCAATGCCAGAGGTGGATTTTGTCCCAAATACAAATAGAGTTTGACTGAATAACTCTCTCCTCCCCTCCTGTGTAGGCAATGTTATGCATTTGAGTAAAGAGAAAAAGCAGTCTGTTTTAGTAGCAGCATCCCAACTCACAAATTTGTAGTTTAGGCCCATCAGGGCTTTCCTAGCCATGGGACACAGGTTTTGAGAGGCTTGTACTGTGGCGTCCTTAAGCACACCCTGCAGAGCTCGGCATACAGGACGTGGTCATGGAGATAGAGAGGCTTCAATGGCAACTGGAGAAAGGCAAAAAGTCCTGTATTCCTTACCTACCTCACTTACATTTAGTTTAATCCAATTTGCAGCCTGCACACCTAACGCATTCCCAATACAGTGTAATATGGCTGAGGAGTCAAAACAAGGGAGTTAATACCAGGAGTCCTTAATTACTTTTAGAGTCATAAGAAATTTGCACTCTTCTGCTTCTAGAATTCATGACGCAGTCCCTTTGCACAGCCAGCATTCTCCTTGCTCAGCTGACAAAAATGCATGCTAATTCACAGTATCTATTAAATGCAGTTTACACAAAAAGATTTATTAGAAAGTGAGGGACATATGTTGAAGTTATTATCCATAAATACAAATACTACTCAACACTGCAGTGGTGCAGCCCCACCTTGAGTATTGTGTGCAGTTTTGTGTACTTCAATATAAGAAAGACAACAAACAATTGAAGCGTGTCCAGAGGAGGTCAGAAAAGATAGTGAAAGGCCTCAAGGGCGAGACTTAAGAGGAGTAGCTGAGATCACTTAGTTGGTTCAGCTTGGAGAAGAGAAGGCTGATGGGTGACCTCATCACAGTCAACAACTTCCTCAAGGGGGGCAGCAGAGCAGGAGGTGTTGATCTCCAATTTGTGGTGACCAGTGACAGGTCACAAGGAAACAGAAGGAAGCTGAGATTGGACATTAGGAAAAGGTTCTTCACTGAGAGAGTGGTCAGTCACTGGAACAAACTCCCTGAGGAAGTGGTCATGGCACCAAGACTGACAGAGTTCAAGGGGAGTCTGGGTGACACACTTTGTCATAAGGTTCTGTCTTAGGAAGCCCTGCAAGGAGCAGAGAGTTGGACTTGATGATCCTTATGGGTCCCTCCAAACTTGAAATATTCTGTGATTCTATGATTCTATTTTATGAATAAGAGATAAGAAAGTAGAGCTTTCTAGCATTTAGGATGCAGAACACATCTTGGAGTTTGTTTTCCTATGACCTATTACTGTTCTAATATGAGCACCACATTAGCAACACACCATCATTCCTCATGCCAAAGAGGGGAAAGAGGTGAAGCTACTTACACCCTAACAGGGAATGAATATTCAGCCCAAATGAAAAAATATATCTTGGTTATTTTTCTACTTTTTAAGGCACTATTCTAACTCTTTTAAACAGATTGCTCATGCAAATCAGAGAAGAAGGGAACTGTAGAGAGAAAAAAATAAAATGTAATGCTCACTCTTAGAGTTGACTTTCCATTGAGGATGAACATGTGTAATATTGTCCACATTCAAAAAGTTAGACATTTCCTCAAGCCATCAAACTATTAAAGTTTTTAGGTGGCGCAGCACTGTGTGCAAAATGAATTTGTCTATGGGTCCCTGGAATGGATGGCCCAGCCATGAGCATGCAATGCAACCTGTGTGCTCAAGCTACTGCAAACACACTCTGCCAAAAGGATAGCACATCTGAAACATTATTTGACTTCCCGTTAAGGACTATCAGACAGCTGGGGAAGCCAGCACAATTCAAAACCTCAAAAATCTGCCTGAACAAGATTCCCAGGATGAAAATAAGACAGGTTTAGGGAAAAGGCAGACACGTGGCTGCCCTCAGTCAGAAGAAATACAGCAGAGACTTCAGAAAATGAAAAGGTGGGGAAAAATATCTGCGAAAAGAGGATGCCATTGCCTCAATCACAATGAAAAGAACCACTTGATTTGCCTTATATTTTGGCAGGTTTATTTCATCTTGGTGACATCCTTAAAAGCAACTTTATGTACCACCAAAAAAGGCAATGCAGGTCATACAATATTACATGTCTGGTGAATTTAGCTTTACCACTTGCTGAGACGATGGGAATCCTAAGATTAGTTAATAAACACAGAGGAGTTTTATAGAGTATTGTAAATTTGTTTCTACTGCCCTCTACCAATCCCTTTTCCGCCAGGTGTCAAAAATACAGTGTGAAGAATCTCATACTTCTTTCTGTAACATGGGTGTGCCTACTACTGAGTTCGGTGAGGTACTTTCATTCTTAAAGGGGCAAGAAAAAGCAAAATCATACACTGGCATGTGTTTTCCAGTGCATTTTTGATGCTGTTTCCTCTTGTCATATCATTTGTTACTGGGGAGAAGAGACCAACCCCCACCTCTCTAAAACCTCCTTTTGGTACTAAGAAACTCTGTTGATTTCCATATTTGATAAAAAGTTTCAAATTTCAGTATGATGTTAATCGGCAATAATTTGGAAGCACAGGATTTTATTTTTTTTCTTTGTTTATTTTTTAATTTTATTTTATACACTAGAGAGCGTTTTTTTTTTCATTTTTATTCAGAAGCAACATAGCATTCCTACTTTTATATTTTATTACTATTTTTAAGCTGAACTTCTCTTATTTGATCTGTTTATGTATCTGGTTTTGCTTTGAACTACACAGCCTCAAGTATATTGCTAATATCATTGCATGCCATTGAAACATGGGTTTTTTTGTAATATAGTATGTTCATAACGATTTAGCCTAGTGGTTAGGATCTCAATTTACCAGTGGCAAGAGGTCAGGCTAAATTATGCTCTTTGCTGAATTTTGGACCTTCAAAAAGTATTTGAAAGATTTTATGTGACATCTTTTCCTCTCAGGAAGATAAATAGAATGGTCTAGTTAGACTTTTACATTCTAGTTTTCTGTATTTATTTTCTAACATGGAACAAGATTGTCTCATTTACTAATGCCTTAAGACATATTTATTTGATTATACCTCGAATTATATATGGTTTAAATTTTTCTTTAAAAATAGAGGGGAATAAGTATTCTCAAGATATATTAAAAACATACATAAAATCTCCTAGCTAAGATTAATGCCAACTGCTTCTATGTTTCCTGAGGAAAACTCTTGCCTTCCCCTTAATTTGTTTCTAAGGGTTTTGATGCATTTTGGTTATTACAACATTTTTTTTCTTAGGAGATGCTGGTCAGTAGAACTCTATCATCTGAACACAAAGAGACTCCATTAAAATGCCCTCTTGATTATTTGAAAAAAAAAAAAAAAAAAAATTAAACCTCTTACAATGACAGCAATAATAATATTTTACTACCAAGACTAACCCCACAACTAACTGTAATGTGAACATCATGGTTCTGCTTTGTATTGCATCTCCAGTATGACCATTCAGCTATCTGTTTGAGGGGGGACCGGTTGTGTGTATGTATACGTGATAAAATAGGCACCCAGCTGCAGAAGTGTTCTATTCATAAATGGTCTAGACCATGATAGCTAAATAAGAAAAAAGACAGGTTATCTGGTAAAAAAAAAAAAAACAACCCACAACTCAGATCATGTAACTGAACAGCAGTACACAAGGTGCTGTAGCTGTGGAGTTCAGTATTATTTTTCTTTTCTTTCAGATACATCCAAAATTCATCAGTAGTATGTGAATTAATGCAGATATATATGAAACCACACAGCTGGTTTAGAGAACCAGATTTTGTGGAATACCTAACAGAACTGTGTTTCTAAACTTCTTGGGTGCTAGAAACCAAAACAGAAGAAACGAAAGCAAACTAAACAAAATCAAACCCAAATCAGACGAAACCAAACCATGTTTTGTGTCAGTCAATTTATGCTAACTCCAAAACTGAATTCTGTAAGACATCACAAAAGACGGTAATATTATTTAGAGTAGTGAAGAAGTTGTATTGCCTGATGTCACTGCAATGGCATCACAGCAGTACTATAAACCTCCTTTGCTATTGCCTTTCATTCACTTCTGCATCTACCATGGACAGTGTATTTCTGTGCCACAGTCCTTCTGTGTTTCAGTCTTTGCCTGTCATCTAGTGCCATGTCAGACTACTCAGTCAAATCAAGAACATTTCCTTTAATGACACAGCACTACAAATTCTCCGTGTCTTAAAAATTACATGCTTTAGAAGTCTACATTAGTCATTTTTGCTTTGCTTTCTTTAACTCAATTAAATAAAATAGGGCTATATCATTCAATTCAAAGTACTAATTTAGAACTGGTAGAATACCGCTAAGACAAATGTTGAACTGCACCTGCCAGAAAAATATGTAGATAATTTTGTCTACCAGATTAAAAAAGAACCTGAAATGTCCTATGAATATTAAAATATCTAATTCTGTACATTAGAATATGTATTTAAAGGAAACATTACTGTGGAAGGTTTGATGGAACAACTAAGAGCTATGTCTACTCACTTTATTAGGGATGGGTTTATTTCTGTATTAATGGTTTACACACATTCACTTCTACAGAAATAAAATCTAAAAGAATGCTTTGGAATCAGAAAAACTTTGGAGAACATTTGATGTTTCTGATGAAATATTTAATTTTCAATATACATAAAAAATATATTTTGCCTAAAAATTTATGGTCAGCTTTGTTCTCAGTGAACACCCCTTCCTTTGGAAGCAGTATTCTGCTATACTGGATATGGGTTTAATGGGTTTTTATGTCACATTACAGCTCAACGTGTGGAACCAGACCAGATTAGGGAACCCAGATGCTCTATGCAATAGTAAAATACCTTCTTATGTAAATAAAAAATAACAGTCAGAAAAAAATTATTTCGAGCACAATTGTTATATAGTTCTTTAACCTGTATTATGTGTACACGTATCAGCCTCTCTGAAAGGAAATTGATACAGACTTTGGCAAACTGAGGCTTTCATCGGAAACTAGAAGTTACCACTTGTATTCTCAATGGCTACTAATTATTGAAATATTAATGTATTGTACAGTTAACTGAAATTTAACATTTTTATGAGATTCAATAAGTCATAAATATTATCTTAATAAATTTAATACTAGTTATTACTTGATTATTTTGCTTGACACGCTCAAGCGTATATTCAAGTATTAAATAGAAAATAATTGAAGAATTATTTGTATTTAAAGGGACTTTTTCACCAAAAGGTAAGTATTTAAAAGCATTTACAACAGCAGTAACACCCCCATTAAGAATATCTTGCTTTTTGAAGAATAATAATAAAAGGACTGTTGGAGAAAAACCACCTGTTTGCTGAAAGTTTATGGGCACTTATGACTATCAGATTTTTTTTTTTTCTGTTAAAAAGACTATTTTTAAAAAGTTTTTAATATCAGAACAGAAACAGTGATTCATCCTGTACAGAAAATGCTGCTGAATGAAACACTGTATCTAAAAAAACCCATAGAAAATACAGAATTATCTGATGAATATCCCATGATATTGCTTGGCAATTATAGACTTTTTAGACCAATAATATATTTAGACTGTTGTGTTTATCAGATAATGAATCTTTCTTCAAAAAAATTTATATTTTTAGTTTCTAGATCATCGTGTGACTATGGGCTCTTCCCTTACATTTCTACTGTGTTTTGCCCTCATGCCTATGTTAAACCCATCAAAATGAAACATGTATTCTAATTCATTCAAAACCAATTGAAACTGCCATGCAGTACAGATGGAGCCGAACACAAACATTTAATGTGATTATAGATAAAATATTGATAAATAGATGATGTAAAATTTTATTCTTGATGAGCTTTCAACTCAAACAAATTACAGAGAGGAGAATGATTTTAAGAGAGTCCTGGATTTGGGCTTTGTAAGCTCAAAATAATAAATAGAATTAAAAGAAACTACAGTGTGAAAACACCCTGGTACCTGATAAAGAAAACATAGCACCAATAAATTAATTTCATAGAGACTTTCAACAGCCATTCTACTCTTTTAAATAAACATGAGTAAGATTTTAGTATTTAAGGTTGTCCTGGTTTCCAGTAGCGGCGGGGTTAATTCTCCCCTGGCTCTGTCAGGGCACAGCTACTCTATCCCATGTTCACCAGGCCCAGGGGCAGCGGGGAGCTGGCCAGGTAGGGGAGGGACGACAACAGGAAATGGGAGGGGGGGAGGGAGAGGTGGCGGCGTTGGGATATATATCGGAGCGGCCGGGCCAGGGGCGCGAGTGAGGTCGGTGGTGGTCGGGACAGTGCGGGCTGCAGTCGGTATCGTACTCGTGTTTGTATCCCCCCATCTGTGTTATTGTTTCCCTGTAATACTTCTTGTTCTGTTGAACAGTTTTTCTTTTGTTTCAACCCACAAGTCTGCCTTTTCCTTCCAATCCTTTCCCGCTGCTGGGCGGAGTCAGAGCGAGAGGGCTACAACGTGGCTCTTTGTTGCCGCAGAGGCCAAACCAAGACAAAGGTTTTTAGGTTTTAAGGTTTCAGGATTATTAAAAGCTCTGTTACTCCTACTTAAAGGTGTAGCTCATCATAATAACATGTTACCTGTAGAAATATGTATTGACACTCACATTATACAGAAGAACTGTGATTTTTCTCATCATCCAAACAGGGAAAATTAAATCTCTCTTTAAAATTCACACCATAAACATTGTTATAAATATATTTCAGTGAATGCTTTCTTTAAGAAGTTGTGGGGTTTTCTATCTGAAAACTGTTTCATAATAAATACTTATGCAACATTGAAATAATTGGTATAGGGTATCATAGTTCACCTAAATTGGAATTTCACTTTTGGTGGGAATTGCTACTGGGTAACATAAATACCATATAAGGATGAGTAGTGGAAAATAGGAAGGAAAGCAGAGTTTCATTCTTGTAAATGTCATATTGTTCATGCTTTTGTCTCAATGATGTGGTGCTGAGCATTTTAATTAATTCTACCATGAAGAGAGAAGGAGAATTAAATTTGTATATGCTTGTAAGATTCTAGTTAGTTCTTTAAATGTCAACAGTTGAAAAATGCTAATTTACATTTCCAGGTATAGATGTCGTTCAGTACCTAAAGGGGGCCTACAGGAGAGGTAGAGAGGGACTCTTTATCAGGGAGTGTAGTGATAGGACAGGGGGTAATGATTTTCAATTGAAAGAGGAGAAATTTAGATTAGTTATTAGGAAGAAATTCCTTACTGTGAGGGTGGTGAGACACTGGAACAGGTTGCCCAGGGAAGTTGTGGATGTCTCATCCCCGGAAGTGTTAAACACCAAGCTGGATGGGACTTTGAGCAACTTGGTCTAGTGGGGGCTGTCCCTGCCCATGGTAGGGGGTGGAAAGTCAGTGATCTTTATGGTTCCTTCCAACACAAACCATTCTATGATTATTATTTAACCTTTTCCAATCCACCAGAAGTAGCAATATGGTCTTAAAATTACATCTCACATGTACTTTGTCATCCCCACAGGAAAATGCAGGGATGAATCTCCAGCTATTATAAGTCGTTGCAGCTCCACTTAATCAGTGCAACTGATGTGACAGGGTTGTAAGAGTGATGTTAAAAGCATTCAACTTGTCACAGCAGTAGGTATGTAATTTACTTGTCATTTCAACTTTGGAGACCCTTGATGTAGTGCAATTTGATGTCACTATTCCATCATAAAAGTGTGATGTTATACTTATATCTTTTTTCTTTTTTATTCTTTTCTTTTTTCTTTATTCTTCCTTTCTCCAGAAATTTTTCTTGACCAGATTTCTCTATTTAAATAGTTTCCCTTATATTAATGAACAAGCAATGAATTAAATTATTATTTATTACAGAGCTATTTTATTAAATGGATCTGACACTTTTCTTCAAAAATTGTAATATAGAACAGTATTACTCCCAGTTCTATATCTTTTTTACATATTAAAATAACATATATATAAAGTATATCAAGTACAGAGTCATTATAATAGGACATCTATATTGCACCGGCAACACACTTAGTGGGGATTATTAATTTAGGGGTATATAGAACTAGACTGTAAACTACTTTTTCATGGACTTTATTTTGACTGTCTTTGACAAATAGTCTAAGAGTCTTAGCTACTTGGGTTAGAATATACATGTTGTCTGTTTTTCCCCATCAATACTGCCAACAGTCACCTTGTAGGGCTGTTCAATACATTGTATCACTGAAACCTTGCTGTGCAGAATATTTGCAGACATTCCCTTTTCATGTCTGTGGGAACAAAGCTGGTATGAGTCAAAATAGTGAGAAATACACTTTTTGCTAGTCCTTCATCAGGAGCAATAAATGGATTATCCATTAGATTTAGTAGCAATCCATAAAGTTATTTTCTCTATTTTGCAGACTTTATTCCTCCTGTGAAAAACAAAACTGACTTAGTCCATGGAACAGTGTCACTAGGTCAGCTCTTTCTTGGTTAGTGAAACTTCATAATTTGCATCAATGAATGATAAACTCTTTCCTGTGCCAAACGCATCAAAGAGTTTCAAGTTTACCAGCTTATGACTGCTACGCTGCCAAGAACATTCTTTCAGTACAAAAATACACACAATAGCATGACTGTGCATTGTCTCTCCTTGGATATTCATTAATATCTCATCCTACACAATGTCATAGTAATAACATATTTTTATCAGCTCTGACCAAAGTAGCTTTTGCCTAGGAACAAAAGTACAAAATTGGCTATTCATAGGAAAGGGCTTTGCCTTATTATTCTGAGAGATAGTCATCTGCTAGTGACTTGGGACTTTGCTGATATCCTTGTTATGATTTGAAGCCATCCAACTACGGTACGTTCTGACTTTGAAGACAATCTGAACATACAAACACAGGATTAACTTTTGAATTAATAACAACTCTTTACTAATGTGTAGTTTTCTGCATTTCTGAAAAACACGCTAATATCAAAGGCAAAAAATATTGACAACTACTGAAATAATAACCTGTAATATCAACTTGAGCTAGGTAACAATTTGATTTAGAGTTACCTCTATTTTTAAAGGTCCTTTATGAGATTTATTTAATGTTGTTTTCCTCCTTTTAAAGATATATATTGGTCAATACAGGCAACTCATTATTACAGAACACTTAAATTTTAAAAGGTAAGTATTTTTTAAAATAGTCTTTTTCAGAATTATTATTATTTGGAAGGAGACAGTTAATTTGAGCAAACTGGTTCAAGAAATTACTCAGATTCACACACATTTTGATCACAGTTATTATTTCAAGCTAATATCCTTATTAAATCCAAGAATATCTTTACGGAAGTACTGAGAACTGCATGAAGCTCTACTCCAGCTTCCGAAATTAGATCTCTGTATTTTTATAAAACAGCTTATTATAGATATTTGAGGCAGGTTTCCTAATGTGTTTCGTAATACATTCTGAAATATTTCTGTGAAAAAGAGGAAAATAAGTAGATGTATCTTCAACAAAACTCACATTTTTTAATAAGCCCACTTTTTTACTCCATAATAGTATTGTCAGAACTAGATGTCTTTTTCTGGAATTTGAAAGTCATTCATTGACATATGAAAGATTTCAAAGCCATTCTAACACAGCTTAATTGTATTGTAAGTGACAAAACTTATGCCATCTCTACTGTTAATTAGCAGCCCACCTTGTCTGCTTTGCTCAGTCAAGATAAAGGAAACCACTTGCCTAACTTGCTGAATATCTGAATTTTGTTGAGAGCGCTACATGTCCTGCTCTGACAAAAGCACCATGATATGCCTCATCTCTTGGACACTGAAGCCATTCAACTGCCAGTTGCTGACAAAACATGCAGACTTCACTTGACAACGATAGTGATACTGAGTTTTCTATTGTCTCTTAAAACAGTTACAACTGCTCTGAACTGATTATTCGCCTACACCCAGCATCAAATATTTAATATTTCCATCCTAATATCACTGTCTTCTGGCAGATTTTTCCTCAGAAAAAGGCACACATTGTGTTGTGTTGAATCTTCGTGTTATTCAGTATATACTGTATGTAGGCTATATTGTATGTCACAGGGTGTCACAAAGGGCACAGATGAGACAAAATAAACTAGATCTGTTAGTACTAAATCCTTGACAGAACATTAAGTATAAACATTTCAGCAACTAAGAACGTTAATATAGTGAAGAGATTAACATTTATTATTTCAAAAGTGTTTTGTAGTAATTATGACTTACAATGGAATAAAATAGACCCTAGAACAATTTCTGTCAATAAGAAGGTTCACAATATATTTGGGAGAAGAAAAAAAAAATGAAAAAAGAAAAGATTAATTTTAAAAAATATAGTCATATTGGATTTCGTCTTTCCATCATGAAAACAAAACTCAGTTTGCATTTGTAAAATCCACAGAATAGATTTGACTGCAAGACAGCACAGAAAAAGTTTAGCTAGTTTAAATTACTTGTCTGGGAACTGAAAGCAGCATATCTGTATAATACAATCTTAGCTGGGCCAATAATAGGGGGATGGCAAGAAAGCACAGTGAATCAGGTAAGGTACATTATCTTGTGCTCCAGCCTTCTCAAGGGCCTCTTCTTCATGGTCTGGATAGACTCAGCTCAGGGGGTGGCCAGCCTCCAAATTGCAGGAAATACAAGTGTGGTTTTCCTAGTTACTATTCCAGACCCATTCCAATGTAATCACTGGTTCCTCAGGACTCTGGGATATGGAATAATAAACCAGTAACTGTGAAAAGTCTGTGACAAAAAGTCCCAGTTTTATAATCCTGTCAGGGCTCCCCTGTCCTTTTATCTTGGCTATGCAGCTTCTTTCTGAGATTACCAGCTTTTATACAAAATTAAAGATAATAGACAATGAGGACTGGAAATTATCCTTTAGCTGCATTTGCTTATTTGGAATGTGTTGATTTGGCTCCCTGGTATCTGTGTAGATTAAAAATTAGAGACTATAGAGAGTTTGAGGAGAAAAGGTTTTGTGTAACTTATTGTTATTCAGTAACTAAGCTATCCTTTTGGTCTGATTTGAATATAATGCAACTGTAGATTTAGTCATGCTGAATATGAACAGAGACTTCATTCATGGTATAAAAATCTGAATCACTCCCTTATGCTCACAGGCATTGTTGCAAGTGAGCAGGCATTAGCAAACACGATACTGTTACAAATGCAATAATTCACTTCCATAGATCTTTGAAAATCCTTAACTGTGATCTTATTTCTCTTTAGCTCTGACTCTCCTTTTCAGTCTTTGCGGTGTATCCTTCAGCATTAGACCAAAGTAAACTGATGGGCACTTTTCAAGATGTGCATTTGATGTGCACACAGCAGAGTTTCTCTTACTGTATTTTACTGGCACAAACGGGCACAACTTCTCAGAAAATATTCAGAAATTAAGAGAGTGATATCACTTCTTCAGCTGTAAAATCACCAGGAATGAGAATATTTCTTGGATTATAACCCACAGAACTAGTTCTATTTGGCCAATTTTGAATTATATCCCATGTTAGCTTAGTATATTTTGAGTGTTTTGTCCACTTTATTTTTTTTTATTTTTTTATTTTTTTTTTATTTTTTTTTAATAATCTAATCACACATTGGTGAAGAAAGAAAAAGAATTAATTCCTCCATCTTTATCCAATACACTTCCAATGTAACAATATAAAGTATGTATTTTATTGCCATTATTTTTCCTTTCTCCTCCTCTCCACCCACCTCTCACAATTTTTCCTACATAATTAGGTTTCAGAATGTTGATTTAGTCACAGATACTTGAGTTTTGTAACACATAATGTTTTGGAAGACAGGAACATTGTTCAAAAGTATTCAGGAAGATACATAAATCTTAATCTGTAATTGTGTTACTGTAGAAAATAACAGAAGACCATTATACACCATGTTCCTTCCGTGGTTATTCCATGGTAGGAACAAAGTTAATTGTTATTCAGCTCTCAATTACTGCTCTCAATTTTCTCCAAGTATTTTCTCCTGGGCTGTAGACTAACTGTGCCAGAAACAATGATGCACTAAGACTGGCTCCATGCAGAGGCAATTTGGATCCAGCATGGCTTTATAATTAAGAGAGACAAATAACTAGTATACGAGGCTCAGTTTGACCTGGAAACAAGACAACCTCTTTTCACACGGTCTAGAATTTGAAGTTCTATGCCAAGTGAAATCAAGCTGACTTAGCTAAACTTGCTCTGGTGTCCATATCACTTTCTTTAATTGCAAAACTTTCCTGGTTTTCTGCACTATGTATCCTTAATTTATTCCGTACATATTCAGGGATGTTTAATATCTCCAGCTTAAACTGGCTTTCATGTGACAAGTCTGGATCCTACAGAGCCAGTTGGCTCTGGCTTTTCCCAGTGCTCCATGTTGTAGTAGACAATATTAGATTTAAAACATTGTTATGAAAATATTCAGGACCAGATGAGATTCAGCAGTGCTCCTAAGCTAACAGTGCCTCCCATAACCCTTTGGGAAGCTGATTTAAAAACATTTAAGTGGTGTCCTTCGGAGCCATCCAAATTTCAGCAGAAGAACTGAGTTAATAAACCAAATTTGAAATGGTTCTGAGTTACAAATGGGGAGGGGTAAGGAGGGATGGGTTTATTCAGCATACACTCAGAATGTGTACCACTGTTTTCTCCTCCACAAAGAAAGTAAGGCGCAGTGCTGTGTAATTCCAATATGACTCAACAGATTAACAATCCTGGGCAAATTTCTGTTGTAATAATTTAGTGAAAATGAGAAAATGCTTTTGACAGTCATTTGTTATGGACTTCATATTTGTCACGAACTGCTGAAATATACCAACTATTTGAGAATTCATAGCAAAAATAGTAAAATGGAAAAGAGCCAAAAAGAAATTCAATCAATATGGTATCGTAGATAATTATATGTTGTTTGTGCAAGCATATATGTATCTATTCCAAACTAACAGTAATTTAGTTTAGTTTAGTTTAGTTTTGTTTTGTTTTCTAAAAGTAGATAAGGGAAGTAGATAAACAAAATATATACTTCCTGCAGTGTACACCTAGCCACTACCTCCAACAACAAGAATTCTACTGTTCAATGAGATTTCCTCTTGTAGGAGACTTGTACTTCTGCAATCTTTTCAATTTACCTACAAAAGCAAATTTCCTCAAATTTCACAGTCCCTGAAATTCATATGGAGTAATCATTGCAAACCATTCCAATAAATTACCTGTAATAGAGAGTTCACTTGACAGCACAGAAAAGCCCATGTTTAACCAAAAATACCCATGAAAAAATGACAAGAAACAGTTAATAGATGAAAATTTCATCTTAAAGACATACAATATTGGTTTAATGTCTAAAGGTATATGACTATTCATAAAAACACCAAATCTCAAAATAATGATGTTAAACAGCTAACCATTGTTATATATGGAAAACCTGTAAGGCCTGTCCAGAATAGCCATCAGAAAAAAATATTACTAACAATAGTATTGGAAGAATAGTTAGCATTATGTGCTCTTGACAGTAGAAAGGGAATCATATTTTGCAGGTATTGAGGATACTAAATGCTTTTACTTGTCTGCCAAGCTGATTTTTGTGCCAGTAATGTTTCTTTGCTTCTATATTATGGCAATTTCATTAATGTTTGACCAAAAATAATTGAAGAAGGAGACTATTGTCTGTGCAGATTAAGCTCCTTTTGACCATATGGTTATCACAGTTTTCCTCTGTTAAAGTAAAAGCACTGTAAAAGACAAGTAAAAGCACTGTCAGATTTTCAAAGGAACTTCGGGTCATCCTTTATAGAACAGATTTTTGAAAACATGAGTTTCCATTCAGGCACCTCACAGAAAAGTGTAGAAAACAAAAATAAAATACAGAAAGTTATTTTGTTATAATATAGTCCTACTTTTAAAGCAGCTTTTCTTAGGAGAGCTGATAATAATGTTTTAAACAGATGCTGAAAAAAATAACTACATTTTCGCAGTGAAAAAATTTATATATCTAGAAGATCATTCCAGAATTTACATGCTATATTGAGTTTGGATAAAACTTCCATCTACACAAACTTAAAGACTGACATAAAAATACAGACCCTGAGATGAAACATAGTGTACAGAATAACCAAGGCATTAATTTCGACAATTTAAGGACAGATCAAAATATCTCCTAACTGTGTTGGACATCTGCTTAAATACTAACCTGAACGATGTACCTTTAGTACCTGCCCAAGTTTCCACAAGACATAAAGCAAGTTTAAGCCTTTATACAGGAGCCATTCAAAATTAGACCCATTCATGATGTGAATTCTTTCTGAAGCAGGAATTCAATTGACAGTACGGCCTCTCTAGCATTTAAGAGAACAACCATGAATCATCTTTTGATGCAATGCACTCTAGTCAAAGACAACCTGGCCTGGTGAGACAAAGTATTCTGAAGTGGAGAAAGTAGAATAGCTTAATCCCAGGTGTCTCACCAAACTATTTCTAATGTTAACCTTTTCAAACAGAACTTCTATAGCAATAATCTATTTTAAAATATAGCTTTTTAAATAAAAGATGTGACTTCATGAGTTTAATTTTAACAGAGGAAAACTGTGATAACCATATGGTCAAAAGGAGCTTAATCTGCACAGACAATAGTCTCCTTCTTCAATTATTTTTGGTCAAACATTAATGAAATTGCCATAATATAGAAGCAAAGAAACATTACTGGCACAAAAATCAGCTTGGCAGACAAGTGGCTGGAACTGTAATTACTCAAGAGGGGCTCCACTTACAGAGTAATATCGACAACTAAAATTAAGATTCCTGCTATTAAAAAAATGAAGGCATATATTTTGACTTCCACACCCATCCCTCCACCCCCACATCTGCTTTTTAAGCATCTATTTGACAAAGTTGCTAAGTGTTAACATTACATACACTCCACTCTCATGTGACACCACCTGGAGTATCTTACTTTTGATACTTGTGAGTATATATTGAAAATTCTGTAAAGAAGATTTTAAAAATGCCATATACACACTTAATATCTATTCCAATAATATTCACCTTCCTTATAACCATCATAAATTTACACAAAATTAGTGACACACAGAGATTCTAAGCAAGATATAAAGATTTTCTAGAATGAAGAAATGAAAATAAGACATGAGATAAATGTTACCCTGTATATATCATTTATATGTGTTATTCTGCAAGGTTTTTTTATAGAGTTCTTCATAAGGCATTATGAAAGGAAATAACTGACTGTGGCTAAGAAGCAAACAGTTTTTCTGGATTAAACACAAACAGACTAATCAAAGAGTTCTAAAAAAAGTAGTATATAACAGTAAGGTAAAGTGAATAATCAAAAACTGAATTCAGTGAGTCAAGTTGTCTGCACTTTCTGTAAAACAGATAGGATGGTAAAAACCACTGAAAAGAGCATCCTATTAAATGAAAACTAGGAATGGCAATGTCTGCAGTCTCATTTATCTGGTGTCAAAAAACCTTAGGGAATTATGATAAAAGTGAAAGACAAAAAAAAAAAAAAAACCACTGAAAAGAGAGAATTAAAACTTGAATCCTGGAAACTGGCAAGGGGAGGAAGTTTTTTTAAAAAATAGAGAAATTAATTTAACTCAAATATCTAAGTGATCATGCATCAAACAGTTATGGAACGTATTACTTTACATAAGATTTGAAAGAATAAGCCTTGATCACTATTGCAAAATTTGTCAAGGATCCCAAACTCTAATGTGCACAAAGCTGTGTTTATTGTCTTTTGTAAATTAAATTATATCCCACATATTATTATATTTAGCCATTCTTCTTCAGTTAATGTCTTGAATTATAAATTAGAGCTATTTAAATTATCTTGAGCTAGAGTATCCATTATTCCATGCAGCACTGTGGTAATTACTAATTAACAGCTGGAATTAAAATTCAGTAAGCAGTATTAAGCACCATTGAAAGTTATTAGTACCAATGTATCTAGCATGTGCTTCTGAAAGGTTGAGAGACTTGGAAAATTCACTCTTCACAATGTCTCTTTATCATTTGCATTTTAGTGTATTGGATCATTCTTTAAAATGTACAAAGGCCAAAACAAGGGAGGGAACAAGGAAATCTAGACTTAATGTCACTTTCTAAAGAAAATAAAAGTATATATTTTGTAAGAGTCAATTACTTGAGTTATTTTACTAAATAAATCACTGTAAACATTCACCTTTTACATCAAAGAAAAAAAGTCACGTAATACAATGATTTACAGTGCTTCTTATAGCTGTACCAAAATCAACTGATTTTCAAAGGGAAAACAGGGAAGCTAAAACAACTCCCCTGAGTAATGGACAGCCGAAAGGGAAGAAGTAGAAACACTCCCTGGCTGCCACTGTGTTCAGATCTTGGAAGAAATAATCAAGCCTCAAACTATCTTTCAGATGTCTGCAACATCTGCCTTACAGTCAATACCATTTCCCCCAAGAGCAGAAATCTTTCTTTAGAAGTGAAATGCCTACACTGCCACGAGCAGACTGAGCAAGCAGTAAGTTATTCTGGAAGTAAAGCAGAATACCATAGACATTTACGTATTATGCCTTTTAAGAACTTTATTTCTCATCACAGGATTGCTGCAGACCTATGTAGTGTTGTAGACATGTTTGACACAGAAAGACACAACAAACACCAGAGACAGATCCTTGGCACTTGATTGACACAGCTGTGCAAATGCACTGTGTGGCAGCATACACAACTGTGTTACTGATAGCTTAATGCCTAATGCAGGTTTGAAAGATTTGTTTTACCCTGTGTGTGGCTCCATCAGACTGTATTAGCACAACAAATAGTCCATAATGCTGTACCTAAAATTTTTGGTAAAAAATATTTGGTGAAAAATGATGTTGCATTAAGTGCAATGCAGCTGGCTTCAGCCTCAGAGTTGAAGAAAATACCAAGAACAACATTAATTGTAGCAGATCAATGTGATTCTTAATTCCTGCTCGCTGGTTTCTGGCCAAGAGAAAACAAGCCACTCAGAACTGCAGTGGAGCGATCTAGTCCAAATAAAAATCTTATATAAACACCAAATGATTTCAGTGAGCTCTAGACCACCCTCATCGGCCTTCTATCAGTGTCAGATGTTTTACTTTCAGTGTTTCTATAATTTATTTAAAGACAAATGTCAATGAGCATGAAAAGATGCACATTTACTTATGACCATAAGGACACTTGCAGTCCTGATCACAGACTTAAGAGAAATTTATGGATAGACTTACTCAGTGGTAGAAGCTCTAATGAGTCATCGTGTTACTTCATAAGTTGGAAGTATTTTTCAGATATGACATTCATGAAATCCATGGCTAATGATCAATGACAGTCTAAATCTCTAAAACCGCTTACATTCTAGTTCTTGCATGATTAATCATAAGTGTGCAAGAGGAACTTTTCAATAAAATATTACTGGGAAAAAGTTATCAATTACTACAACGTAATTTATGGTCTGTATACTGCTTTTAAGACATTCAAAGCAAAGAAAAAGTTCCTTTTAGATTTATGTAATATTCATTGTTGAAAATATATATATATTTTTAAGGTTAATTTAATATGTAATAAAAATTCCAGATTGAGGATTCTGTAGACTGGAGAGTTTTCTGTATGAACAATTGCAAATAAAATGCGGGTTCTTCCATAAAATCCTTTGCTTTTTAGCTCTGTTCAGAGGAAAGCTCTCCTATGATTATAGTATGTCAACTTTTTCCAATGAAATTGAAATGCTGAGCACAAATAAAAGAAAACAAATTTGGTGCTCTTTATTATATTTGGTGCCATTTAACACCCTTGTCGGTGATGTGGACATTGGGATTGAGTGCAGCATCAGCAAGTTTGCCAATAACACCAAGCTGTGTGGTGCAATTAACATGCTGGAGGGAAGGGATGCCATCCAGAAGGACAAGAGACTTAAGAGGTCGGCCTGCGAAAATCTCATGAAGTTCAACCAGGCCAAGTGCACCAAGTGCTGGTGGATGAAAAGCTCAACATGAGCCAGCATTTGTGCTCACAGTCCAGAAAGCCAACCACATCCTGGGCTACATCAAAAGAAATGCGACCAGCACGTTGAGAGAGGTGATTCTACCCCTCTACTTCACCCTCACAAGACATGACCTAGACTACTGTGTCCAGCTCTGGAGGCACCAACAAAAGAAGGACACGGACCTGTTGAAACAAGTCCAGAGGAGGGCCATGAAGATTGGGCTGGAGGGGTGGAGCTGGAGAAAAGGGCTGGAGCACCTCTCCTAGGAAGACAGGTTGAGAGAATTGGGATTGTTCAGCCTGGAGAAGAGAAAGTTCAGGGAAGACTTTATTGCAGCCTTCCAGTACTTTGAGGAGTATACAGGAAAGAGGACAGATTTTTTTTATAAGGGCATGTAGTGATAGGACAAGGGGTAATGGTTTTAAACTGAAAGAGGGTAAATTTAGATTAGACATCAGGAATAAATTTTTCACTTTGAGCATAGTGAGACACTGGAACAGGTTTCCCAGAGAAGTTGTGGATGTCTCTTCCCTGGAAGTGTTCAAGACCAGGCTGGATGGGCCTCTGAGCAACCTGGTCTTGTGGGAGGTGTCCCTGCCCATTGCAAGGGGGTTGGAAATCGATATTCTTTAAGGTCCCTACCAACCCAGACTATTCTACGATTCTATGAAAATGAAAAGGATTATTTTACTGTTTTTGAGAACATCGCTTCCATCTTGGCTTTCTTTTTCTTGAAAGAGGATAAATCAAAACAAAAATAATACAGTTGTTAAAGAATTTGACCAAATTTTATCATCCTTTAATGTTTGCAGTATTCATACTGTCGATTACATGCTTCCTTCTCTTTGATACTTTCAGGAACATAATTACTAAAATCAATGAAATGCTGTAAAGGGATCATACCGTGAGATTGAATTACAGTGTGACATGACTAGTGCCAGAATAAAGAGATGACAACGATATATTACTACATGATGGACTACCTTCCCTAAGACCGCTTCTCTTTCCATTAGTTCATTTTTAACAACACACTCCACACAAAGACACATAGATGCTAGGGTTTTCAGGCAATGTTATGCAGAGTAAACTGGAATAAATAGTCTAGAGACAATAATATCATAATTCATCAGTGTATCATAAGTCACTTACTTATTTTATCATTATATTGAAGGTAATAAAGTATAAAAAGTATAATTTTCTGAAATATTCTTATACTTGTCTTAAACTAATCTTCCTAGATCTTTGCTTTTCATGCTTGTGTTCTCACAGAACTAAAAACCTGTTTATGAAAAACAATACTAGGTGCATGATCTTGCTCTGGGCACAATGAGATTGTATGGATTTTTTGATTTGTCTGCCTATGTATGATAACCAAAAAGTATTAAAAAAAAGCAACACAGCAATCTCTAATGTCTAATTCATTTAGTTCTAGCTAAATAGAAAACACCATTTCTCAGTGTCTATGAAGTAAAATCACTTTGGCATGCTACTTTGTATATCTATAGCTGAATTGGAATGTCCAAATTATGAACCGTAAGGACTCGGCAGCTGGGGGTTGGAACAAAATGGTCTTTAAGGTCCCTTCCAAATCAAACTATTCTATGATTCTATGATCCTATGTATGATCCTATGACTATAACTCTTAAGGATTTCCACTTAAATACTCTGCAAAAGTGCTTCTATGCTAATTTAAAGTACAAGTTTCTTTTTTGACATTATTTCTAATAATTAGGAATGAAAATATTTTGAAACCTCGGAACTGACATTTCAGTTAAAAGTTTGCAAATTTTCTTCCTATAAATAAAAGCTGTTGCATTCATAAAAATATTTTTAATGGCATCACACCTATCATGCTGGGATACACCTGAAAACTGATTACAGTAAGACAGAAAATTAATAAGAACATCTAAATTTTAAGTTACTTTACCCTTAAGTCTTTCATCACTGTATTTCTTCAATCTGCCATGTAAGTACATCATTGAAAAAATAACCAAGGAAAATGCAGCTACGATTCCTGAGACCTCAAAGGCTATCAAAATCAGCCATTCTTGTGCTTACCAAGTTTCTATTTATAACCAACCACCTATTCTCCTTCCACCTCCATCTCTGCCATTGCTGCCTATGAGATTAACGTGTTTGGATTTTTTTTTGTTTTCTACCCCACAGTTATTCCTTCTTCTCTTTATATTAGTACATATTATTCTTAGCATATTAGCAGGACAGAGCTGTCATACATGGGCATCAGTGAAAGCACAACACTGTCATTTTTATTTGAAATCATTTTATACCTGCTGCACACTCAAATAATACTTCGTCTGGAGAGGATATCTTTCTGCCACCTTATTCCAGGCCACTAAATATGAGCAGCATTCTTTCCTTTTCAAGTGGTCAGACTGTGTCTCTACTACTCCTGTGGGTATGACACCATGATCTAATCTGACTCCAGCTAGTGTTGTGCACTGCAGCTCTTGCTCCCTGACTGTTAACGAAAAAACAGATTTGACGTGTACAGAGTTTTGCTTTTGGAGCTTGTAGGCAGTAAGAATGTGCAATGACAGAGAAATGATTTATGATTTATTTGTTTGAAGGAGAATAGCATTCAGTATGTTTATGACACACTGTATTAACCATATCTGGCATGGCAGTGAAGCCTGTAGGTTGATACGACATAGCCTTGCTAAGTCCTGTAATTTGAACTGTCTCTTTGGGAACAAACTGTGTCCTAATTCAAATTAACCTCAGTCTTTCAATCTGTCACACTCTAGAGGCTGTGAGGCAGATTACTCATCTGATAAGTATGTATTCTCTTTTTTTAACTATTAGTGTTCTCAGCTATGTGACTGAAGAATTATTTCTTCGCAGCTTCAGGAGAAAAAGGTATGTCGAAAAGAGTTCTGTAAGGGTCTGTTTTGGGTCTAGTTCTGTTCAGTATTCAGTTACAGCACAAGATGCAGCATAAGTATGCTAATTAAAAATTACTTCCAACAAAAAACTGGGAAAATCTACTAAGACAGGAAAACAAAAGCCCAAGATTTTAAATAATCCTGAATAAATGCTCCCAAGATGAGAAAGGTGCTAGTCAGTAAACATAATTATGACAAAGCACATTTAGAATAATTAGTTACATGAATACAGGGAAATAATATACCATATAAACAGGTCTGCAGGAAAGCATTGAAATGAATCATGCAATGAAACAGGAGTCAATGTCATTGCCACTGTCATACACATTGTATAAGCAGAAGTAGTGCCAAAAAATTGTGCAATAACGTTTCACTGATGCTCGGGAGCTGTAAGATTCATGCATGAGGCATCTGTATAATTCTGGGCACTTCAGTTCAAGACAGATGTGAACCAGTTAGAAAAAATCTAATACACATTAAAAAGAATGGTCAAAGGTAGCAAAAATGAGGTCTTGAGGAAAGATACAATGAATTATATATATATATATGTATATATACACACACATATGTGTATGTGAGAGGAGATAATATGGTTTTAAAGTGTATAGAAAGTCTCTGTAGACAGTTTCTGTGTATTCTCGGTGACTACAATAAAGTGTAATGGACAAGCATTGTAGAGATGGGAGAGATTTTTCTGATAGTGAGGGCAGTGAAGCAGTAGAACGAATGCAGAGAGAGGCCATGGAGCCTCTAAATGTGTCATTTTTTGAAACCAAATTGGCTTTCAGGAGTGGTGCAAGTACAATTCCAGCCCAAAAAGCAGGACATTACCTTTTCTTTTCTTCTTAATCTTTCTTAAATTATGACACTTCTGTACTTCTCACATGTATGAGTAGAGCACGTATTTTGTATTTCTTGTAAACAACTCCTTTTTCTCAGTCTGAGTTCAAAATGCTGCATCATATAAGAGCGGCATTTGTAAGTGTGAGAGAATGGTTTCTACCCACACATAAATGACTTTTGGATTCAAATAAGGGGGAACAATTGGACATATGTATAGGAGAGCTATCCATAGGTGTATTCCATACATGTTTTGAACTGTAAGAGAAGTTACAGGCTATCTGTTTTTATCACACTAGAGGTGTAACTCTTCACTAAACACTGACAATTTTCTCGTGAAAACTTCTTATTTCAGGCCAAAGGAATTTTTCCTAAAGATTTATTTCATGTCACATAAGGATAAAAGATCTGCACTGAAGATTATGGAAGACAGATGAATCCTTTAAAAGCTAGTATCAGGTGACTGCTGGTCTGAAGTTAAGCGTGATTGTGGTGTTTGTGCCATCATTGTCATCACTGAATCATTGTTCCCAGAAAGTCAGTGGTTTAGCTTGCACAGTCCATAGTTTAATAATGGCCTGAGACTGAAATGGCACTGCAAGCAACACTAAAGCTGCATGTTTTAGCAATGTGTCAAATAGCTCTTGTCAAAGAGTTGGTTTTTTTTTCCTCCAACCTGTAAATATCACGACATTTTTTGTTGAGTTAAAGGGCAGATTTCACGTACATTTTCTCGCAGAATTATGACACTTTTTGTATTTACAGATAGCACATATTTCAGTTTGGCATTTTTCCTTTTGTTTTAAGTCCCGAGAATAACACCAAGATTAATATTATTCTAGTTGTTATTGTTTTGTCTGCAGAAACATCTGACGCTTTAAATTACGACAAAATAACATAAGCAGTTTATTTCTTATTATAGATGTCAGTTCTCTGCAGAAAAAAACATCTTTGGAAAAGCTCAGGATGGTGAAAATTAACTCTGCGTATAGATCATCTGGTGTTCAGCTTTTGCTATGAGATAAGACTTTCATTAGTATATCCAGCCAACATGATTTCACCAAGGGCAAATCCTGCCTGACAAACTTGATGGCCTTCTACGATATTGCTACAAACTTGATGGACAAAGGCAGAGCAACGGACGTCATCTACCTGGACTTATGCAAAGCATTTGACACTGTCCCGCATGACATCCTAGTCTCCAAATTGGAGAGTCATGGGTTCGATGAATGGACCACTTGGTGGATAAGGAACTGGCTTGATGGCCACAGTCAAAGAGTTGTGGTTAATGGGTCAATGTCCACGTGGCGGCCAGTGACGAGTGGTGTCCCGCAAGGCTCAGTACTGGGACCAGTATTATTTAACATCTTTGTTGGAGACATGGACAGTGGGATAGAGTGCACCCTCAGCAAATTTGCCGATGACACCAAGCTTGGTGGCGCAGCTGACATGCTGGAGGGGAGGGATGCCATCCAGAGGGACCTGGACAGGCTTGAGAGGTGGGCTAATGCANGAGAAGAGGAGGCTCCGGGGAGACCCGATAGCAGCCTTTCAGTATCTGAAGGGAGCCTACAGGAGAGCTGGGGAGGGACTTTTTGTCAGGAAGTCTAGTGACAAGATGAGGGGTAATGGTTTTACTCTGGAAGAGGGGAGATTTAGATGAGATATTAGGAAGAAGTTCTTTACTGTGAGTGTGGTGAGGCACTGGAACAGTTTGCCCAGAGAAGTTGTGGATGCCCCATCCCTGGAAGTGTATAATGCCGGGCTGGATGTGGCTTTGAGCAACCTGCTCTAGGGAGAGGTGTCCCTGCACATGGCATGGCTGTTGGAACTTGATGATCTTTAAGTTCCCTCTTGACTCTAACAATTCTATGATTCCATGATTTGCAGCAAATTTCATGAGAGTGGAAGGGTAATCATACACCATCAATTTAATCTTCTAGAGATTATCAGTAGACTAAATACATCTAAATATATTGCTACTGACTAGAAATTTTAGGATTCAGGTTCATAGCAACTCCTAATTGAGAACTGAGCAGTCACCAACGTTAGTCTAACGAGAAAATAGCACACTACCTTTGATGATCAGAAGGGTTCTGAAACCCATACCCCATTTGAAGTCGCAGCATAAGCCTGAGACGGGTCTGACAGACCCTCACTGAAAACAGTATTGCAATTCATTTAAACAATACTGACATTTTCTGAAGCCTACTTTGTTCCTCTGGAGGTGATATTGTAATATCATATATTCTTTTAAGAATATTTAACTTTAAGAGCTTAGTGGACTTGGTATACAATAAGGGAATTTTAAAAATATTAGCTTCTTGAAGTCTTCTTCTGTTCTCCCCAAGTGCACAAAAAGGGCAAACTCAAAATTGGCGTATCTCCAAATGTAGCATCAGTCCTGACTTGATTAAAAATGAGTATCAGAGCAGACTGCTGTCCCTGAGAATCTGTAGCATTTCTATGACTAAGATCTCTACAAGAATTATTTTTAATATTAAGTTTCCCCGTCAAAGATACAGAGTAATCTTAACTGCACTTTCTTATTGTCTAAAAAAAAAAAAAAAAAGTTTTCTTTCCATGAATAATTAATTCAATTGATTTTAATGTTAACCGCAGTGATCATCTTTCTCCCCCTATTTTTTATTTTTAAAACATATTCTTAGACAATCTGAGCACAGATAAATCGTGACCTGCTTACCCACCACTTCTGTCATTGATTTTCTCAAGGTTAATTTTAGGTCTGTGCTACTCTTTCTGATAAAAAAAAGACGATAGGTAGGAAGAAATAACCTATTATATGCATAAGCAATACATAACTCTTTTAAATGAAAAAGGAAAAAGCAAGTACCAAGTAAGAAAGAGGGAATGTAGGCAATATGCACTCTCAGCACAGAAAAATAACTGCATCCAGAGCTGCATCAAAAGAAGTGCAACCAGCAGGTTGAGGGAGGTGATTCTGCCCCTCTGCTCCACACTTGTGAGATCCCATCTGGGATCCTGCATCCAGCTCTGGAGTCCCCAACATAAGGATATGGATTTGTTGGAGCAAGTCCAGAGAAGGACCACAAAGATTATCAGAGGGCTAGAGCACCTCTCCTAGGATGACAGGCTAAGAAAGTTGGAGTTGTTTAGCCTGGAGAAGAGAAGGCTTACAGCAGACTTTATAGCAGCCTTTCAGTATTTCATGGGGGCTTACAGGCAAGATGGGGAAGATCTCTTTATCAGAGGGTGTCACAATAAGATGAGGGTAACAGTTTTAAACTGAAAGAGGCTAGAATTTTATTAGGTTAGGAAGAAATTCTTTACCATTAGAGTGGTGAGATACTGAAATGTGATGCCCAGAGAGATTGTGGATGCCCCATCCCTGAAAGTGTTCAAAGCCAGGTTGGATGGTGTTTTGAGCAACCTGGTCTAGGGAGAGGTGTCCCTGCCTATGGCAGGGGGTGGGAACTAGGTGATCTTTAAGGTCTCTTCCAACCCAAACCATTCCACGATTCTATGGTTCTATGATATCGTTGAAAAGAGGAATTTATGTCCCTAAAAATGCTAGAAACGCTGAGGATATCAGATCCTGATACACAGCTGTGTGCAACTTCCTTAAAGAAATATTCTTATTTAATTACTTTTTTGTTAATTGACCCTTTTAAAAGAGCCTATTTGTTATTTTCTGATTTGTAGTTAAAGGAGGGAGAGAGAAAAAAATGTTAAAGTAATAAACAACATTCAGATTTTTGCGTGGAAATCCTGTGTTTTCTCCTTGATTTCCATGAATCAAAGGGAGTTCACTTGAAAGACCCAATAATGAATTTACTCTGCTTCTGTGCTAACACAGAGTACTGAAAACTATAGGAAAGTTGGTAGGGATAAAATTAATACTACACAAACTGCTCAGAAAAAAGTTTAATATATTCCAAATCCCCCAAAACATTACAATCAGTCTCATTTTCCCTTGCCAGCTAAATGCCAAAAGTATCAAGCATTTGTAATTGAACTGTCAGTGTCGCTGAAATGATCATCTTTTAAAAAGGTAAGCAGTATGCAAAGAAGTTTTTGCGAGATTTGAGATTCAGAAAGGATATTCTTTAAGAATGTCTCACCTACACCAAAATAAAGAATAGAAATTCCACCCATGCGAAACATTCTTCAATATGTAGAATCAGTGATCTGAAAAGTCAGTTGAATTTAATATCTCTCCATATTTGTTTGAAACCTTGATGATACAAAAATTAAAGTAATTGATTAGAGTAGCTTTCCACACGTATTTTAATACTTCAGGAAATCATACCAGTCTCTATACGCGTGACAGAGTTTAATTTACTCGCATACCTTAAAATGCCTTTCTCTGTAGCACCACGATATAGGACAATCCTAATTCTCAGTCACATTGAGTAGCAGCTACCTATAATGTAGTGGACTTCTTTCAGTTAAAAGTTCACATCTGATACTTCTTTGAATTTTCTGTTCCTCTGCCAGTCTCTCCCTACAGGTTCAGAAAGATGCTGGGGCAATAATCAGTAGGGACTTCTGTTTCCTTTCACATATCTTTTTCAAAAGAAAAACCAACTCTGGTATTTAAGGGAAAAATCAACTCTGTCCTCCCTCAGGTTGTCTATACCTGTAAGCTTCTTAGTTCCTCTTGGGCAGCCTTACTCCATCCCTCTCATCTCTCTTTTTCAAAAGAAGAGAGCAATGAGGCCAGGTAACCAATCAGTTACTGTCCTGCTGAACAAGCAATGGCTTGTTGAACAATAAGAAAAATACAATCCATTCCAACAAGAAATGTATCTCTTTAGGTTGTAGTCATGAAGTGCGCACAGACTATATGAATTGTGTATGAAATGGTCAATCCCTGCAAATTCTTTTCAACAACTTTCTTACAAGCTTTGTATAGTTTAGATCTAAATGTTTTTCTATACCTTGCTGTATTTCTGGGTGAAATACTCAAGCTGTTTCTAAACTAGCTTTTCAGCAGGGTAAATGTCCATGAACTGCTGAAAACAGATACTAGTCTCAGAGCAGAACATGAATACTGACATCCTAAGAAACACTTCCTTTTAAAAACTTCTGATTTTCTAAAATGCATGTAATGTATTTGAACTGTGTTGAATCCTACTGAGTGCAGGGGGAACTGTTTGCTCTGTGTGATCCAGATTTAGAGGTGTTTTAGGTGTGATTACTCTCTGCAGAAAGATTAAGCCCCATGAAGAACACCAAAAACCTGTACTTCAATAGTCATTAGCCTCCTTATCTAAAACCTGTAATTTATTTTGCTCATCAAATAATCAGTAACTTGGCTTTCAGGAGCTAATGTTGGTTATATTGGCTACTACCAATTTTGGGAAACCCTTTCTTAAGAAGTTGTTAAAAGAAGAGTTCAGATAATGAGAGTATGAAGTGCCAACCACATATGGAAGAGAATAGACAAAAACTTAATTTAGTGCAGAAGCCCAATGGGCATCATGAGCCTGCACTGTAGATTCAGTATTTTTTAAAAGTGCCTGACCTCCTCTGTTATGTGCACATGTTCCAAATATATCAGATTTACTCTACCTGATTAGACCAACTGTATACCATGCTTTGCTATCTATGCACAAAATAACATGTTAACCTCCAGAAAATCAAAGGCAACTGAAAGCCAGTGTATTCTGTTGTACTAATTTCTAAAGTTTTTTGTTTGTTTGTTTGTTTTCTATATATCTAATCTCACCTATGCTTTCAGAAGAATCATACCATTAGCAATGTTCAGATGACTGCACGTGGTGTTTATATGCAGTGTCTCCATTATATGGAGATACAGGATTCATTTCAGTTGCTCATATGTAGCCTGGTACCACTTGAGTTAGCTGGGATATCTTGCCTGTCTCCAGTTGTTTCTCAATAGGAGTGCTAATGTCTTAAGTTCTGTGTCATTTTATTCAATTCCCTGAAGATGTCACAGATAACTTGAAGTATCTCCTAAAACCCAAGGAGAATATATTTATGGAATTCAATCCTGCTTCTAGGTCAATACATTCAACATAATTTAGCTGATCAACTTGCAGATGCCTGCATTCAGATGAACCTAACTCCAGGTTCCACCATCCTTCAACAGTAACTCCACGCTCTATATTCACTAACTTTCCAATGACTGTAGTAGGAGGTTAGACATCTAGATCATGTATAGACTCATTCTTTTTACCATAGCTCTATGTGTAACAAGCCACCTTCAGGAATTATGCAGTAGAATACACTCTCAGGACTTCCAGTTTCTGATAGCCGATCTGCGTATTTTTGTCCACCAGAAGATGTGTTTTCCATGCTTTCCAAAATTCCAAGCTCTTAAACTAATTATAGAGATTAATACAACAATAAACTTACCAGTAACACACTTTGACCTGACTTTAAAGTATTCTCTGTTTTATTCAGCTGGTAAACTTCAGCATCAAGCACCAAGAAAGATTTCACTGCTCCCAGACAGTCATCATTGCCATTTTTTTTCCCCCCAAAGAACTCCAAAGCAAGGGTAAAAAATTGACCATCCATATATCCTCTCTACTCTAGACAGCACTAGAAGATCAACGTTCATCAACACTACATTTTTTTCTCTTTTCTTTTTTTTTTAAATCTGAATTCAATACATGTCAACACAAAACACCACTGAATATGATAATTCTGAGAACGGAATACATATATTACAGTTGTTATTGAAATTTTTTTTTTCACATGGTCCAACAGCTGACATTATAGAAAAGACCTTCACAAATATCTTGTATATAGTAATTATTTTTGATAACAGTAGTATTCAGAGAAGCGTGAAGTATGCAAGCATGGAAGCTTAACTTCAGGAGGTTTTGACTGTAAGACTACAATTCAAATGCATTATCTCCCAAATGATATAACATGTTTTTATAATTAATAAAATCATAAACCTCCCCACTCAGAAATATTCTAGTATATAAAATCACAATTTTGAAATTCAAATTTCTGAAAAACAAACCAAAAAAAATCCCAACACAAAAAACGTAAAACCCAACCCAGAACCAAGATCTCCCAAAACTGTAGTTGCTACTTACTGCTTTTTAATCCACTGTGTGAACCAAAGTAGTAAATATTCCTGACTTTGAAACAGGTTTTTTTCCCTTCATGTTAACAATTGTTAAGTACATCAGCATGAACTTCTCCCACTAGAAGCAATTAAGCCTCTTAGTCTCTTTAGCAATGCATTCTTACCGCTTTAATAAACAATGATTTTGATATTAATTGCTTGATATTAAAAGAATACAAAGTGGATGTGTGTTGATTTTTATGTTTGCTTTTCATTATAATTTTATGAATATTTATTTTATTTCAAACAAATAGTGACTTTAAGACTTTAAAAAGCTTTGGTGTTAACTCTCTTGGGAAAAAATCTTGATAATGAAAGATAAAATTAATGAAGTTTTCAATTTATATTCTTACCTACCTATACATGGTTCCTATAGATCTGGCCACAGAATTTTCATAGAGGTTCACTCAGAAGTTTCATCCTAACTAGCATTCAAGCATTTCTTGGCTTGTTTCACATGAAATTGTACTGCTAATTAGTGCAAGGCAGAAAGTAAAGGGTCTCAACCTACTCGGATAAAAAATTTGATCAAACTTCAAGTAATCTCAATGGGATAAACTCAGAAGAAATGCCAACATCTAAGCAGGACCTGATGACTGTAACAGCTGAACAAAAAACTACATTGTTACAAAGTATAGCACAAGAACAAAATATGTTATTGTAAATTAGGCATTAAAAATATTACCTTATGTAACTGCAAAAGTCAATGTATCAGACCAACAGAAGGGACTCCTAACACAAAGAGTACTTATAAAGTGGGTAGTTTTTTACACTGATACTGCAAAAGCACATTACTTAAGTGACTACAACATGCTAGGAGTGATGAAGCATAGGAAATTTATAACAACATAAATAGTCAGGTTCCACATTATATTCCTGTACTGCTCCCTTCCCAGAACTGGGCTTCCATTGCCTAGTTCTATTAAAGTTTTATAATGAGATTACTATAATTGATCACCCTGATATAAAAGCAGAAGTAAACTCACAGTTTTAGATATTAATATCACTCTCTTCCCCTTTTTGAGTAAGTATTAAAATAACTGTAGCATATAACTTATTTTGAGAAAAAAAAATACTTTATTTCTTTGATAATATTTCCTTTATATTGTCCTCTTATCTGGGAGAATTAGGTATTTCCTAACCTGTAAGAGTAGTGTTCCAACTTTAAGTATTAAAAAATAAGAGTGTAGTAGTAAATTCTGATACAAAATGAAAGAAAATATCAGTTCCTATTACAGATAAAGTAACTTTAAAATTACTGCATTTTAACAATTGTCTAACATTACTCTGAAAACAGTGCTGGGTTTTTTTAGTGATGAATTAGTACTCAGTATCTTCACCAGACCATAAGAGTGCAATCTGATGATAAAACTAAATAATTAATATTTTCTTCTTTACTCATGTAAGATGGAAAAAGCGTTTCTGCAGCACATGCAAAAAATTCACAATATTTTCCAAACTGAACGTGTTCCTTTGTGTGAAACCATTTACTATACACTTTGTCTACCTCAGTGAAGTTAACAGTAAATGTTAACTGTACTTGGAAGACAAAATAGCTGGTATTACAACACATAAAATGTGTAGAAAATAGAGGCTATTAAAGTGTTGTTTCACCTGGTATGAAACTCCAATGAAAGCATTCAAATTCATGGTTTCTTAACTGTTTTATCATATCAGAGTCACAATAATATGTTCCAGAATCTGGATTTTTCTGTGTCTTTCATTTTAGGCAAATCTTTTTTGAAATATTCATGACATAGAGCGTAAGAAAAAAGCGGAACAGGTTTCAGACACTGTTTGTAAAAGTTTGGGGTCTAGTGTATTAAAAGACCATATTTAGATATTTCTGAAATTTAATATGATTACATTGAAAGTCTAGTAGATGACATACAGGCATATGTCACTTGAAACTGACCTCAACTTGAAAATGAAAACTTGAAAACTACTCATCTTGAAATGAAAAAAATGTGTGTTATTGCTAAGTACCCCACATATGATTACTGTTCCTGTATTAAGCCCTAATCTAGAATTTAAATTCTGCTCCAGCAGTCACAATTAATATCACTCACTTGGGACCACACCCCTGTTACTGGACCCCTGTGTAAAGTACAAAAAAGACCTCAAATACCTTGTGGACCTGCTAGCAATCTTAAAGATAAATAAATAAATAAATATAAAATGTTTGGAACTTAAAATTAGCTTAAAATCACCTATTCTTATATGTCACAAACAAAGATAATGACACTAACAGATAACAAAGGTTGCGGTAATACCATGCATGAACTGGGTTATCTCTGTTTCTAGTTATCAGAATTTAAATTAAGACTAGTTCAATTTGAATCAATGTAAACCCAATCCAGTTTCATACTAATTTCCAATGACAATTGAGAAAAAAATTTTTTATATGTCTTTCTCTCTAAGGAAACTGTAACTTCCCTCAGTTCATTGCAAAACATTTTTTAAAAAGGAAAAGTTACCTAAATACTATAGTCTCTTTTTCTTCTTTTTTCTTCTTTTTTTTTTTTTTTTTTTTTTTTTTTTTTTTTTCTTTTTGCTTTTGACCTGCTATCCACAAATGAATAGTAAAGATTTAATATTTTATATACACAGCACACTTTCCACTCTAGCAAGACAGGAAACATAATTATGAGGACATATTTTAATATTTAATTTTAACTGAAAGTAAACATCAGAATATAACGAAGTTACCTGGAAAAAATCGCACCCAGACACCACTTTATTGGCTCAGGGATACACTGTTTTGCCACACAGAAACTGCATAGACTTTTGTGTCCATCCCTCTTCCTGTCTCAGATCAGTCCAGTAAAAACTCAGTGGAGCTAATGCAGAAAGTGAAGAAGGAATAAACACCCAAAGAATGCAATGTGTAAACGTGTTGGATAGACTCCTCTGTAACTGAACTAATGACTAGTCAGATACTGACTGCTGAGCTCATTCTGTCTAACAGGGTATATTCTCACAACCACCGTATTTCATCCTTTCAGGGTAGCTTAGAAGGTGTATTCCAATGACCAATACACATCCTTCACCACTCTATAAAATGAAATTCTATTTTACCCTAGATATGAAGGGTAAGTAAGTAAGTATCCCAGAGATTTTTGTATCTACAGTGAAAATTAGATTAAGGAAGTACCTTTTGAGGGGTGACACAATTATATGATGTTAGATTAGAAATTCTATTCAGTAGAAAATTATATTAGCCATGTGCTGAGCAGCATCAGCTTTGTTTGGAAAATTGTATCACATCCATGCAGTTCTACGAATACTGACCGGAAGTGTATCCTGTATCATCATATTTGTGAAAATGTAGCTCTAGAGGTACAAATACATCACTGCTATGATATCAGGTTTGCTTCAGAGGCAGTTCTACCAAGCACTCCTGCCTTTACCTCATATACAGCTCACGTTTCCTCTTGTCTAGCTCCAGTAATAGCAAAATTATTATTCACTTGGGTAGTTTCTTCTTTATGCATATGGACACTTAGTTATAACACTGATTAATCACTGGTATTGTAAACTGGTATTTATCAGAAGCACACATTAAAAAATTATGTGAAATACGTTCAACTTCACAGCTAAGCATTAATTACTATAATAGATTTTGAGAACCTCAGCAGGTCATTTGGAGAAAAGTTATTAAATCTTTCCTAGCTTATCTTGGAGTTATCAAAAGAATGACATTAATTATTAACAAGATTTATTAAAGAAAAATGTGAAGAAGTGCAGGTAATGATTAATAATACCAAAGTACTCAGCTAAAATTTGATACAAAAAACCACTGCAGCACCAAGTCAGCATGGTTTCCCTTACATGATAGGCTATGACATACTTGTAGAGCAATGGAATAGAGTATCAAGGGTCAACACATAGAGGCCGTTCTTGTTCCTAAATCAAATGTCATCTGTCTTTCTTATAAATTAAGCAAGTGATGCATCCACAGCTAGCTTAACTACCGAAGACTGGAGAACTTAGAAGAAGCCTGAAGATAAACTGAAGGTGAATTATACTCCAGAGTAGTTTCGAGACTGAACAAAGGAAATATACTAGATGTCTACTGAAACTGTCTGTCTGAAGAGGAAGTATAGTAAGGCCTTGTACTCATGAAGTCATCATAGACAGCTAATGTGTAAGAATTATTTTAGAAACCAAGAGAAAGGATACTTCTTACTGTAATCAGACAAAGTTATGTGTACTATAGCTTGAAGCATAAATTCCGAACACATGAGTTTGGGGTGGTTCCAGAAAAGTGACAGCTGTGACAGCTTCAACACATTTTATAATGACAGTGGGGTGGTTGTAGAAATAAAAAAAGTGGCCATACAGGATGAGCTATTTATAGTTACAAAGGCCTCTTCTCACACCAGTAGTGTCCACACAAAGGCAACCATCTGTATTACACTAATAAGCAGTCCCAAAAACATTTCTTTAGAGTTGCAGGAAATGTCTAAGTATATATTTCATTTCTGTCGCCTACGCCTGTTCTAAATAATAAGTGGACCTTAACAGGCCAATTAAAGATGTTTGCATGTTGTCAATGTTCTGATGAACTTCAGTTCATGTCACTCCCTTTACTTGTCTAATATTGTTAAAGAAACAGATTGGAAGCCTGGGGAGTTCTGAAATAAGGAAGCTAAACTCCTCTCTTCTCATCCACAGAGGAGTTTATGAGATTTAAGAGCATTTATCCTGTCTCACAAGAGATTTTAGTCTTAATAAGAAACGTTTGAACTCTGTCCTATCCATTTCTACTGAAAGCTTTCTACTAAATAAATAAATAGCAGAGAGTACTTTAACTAGTTTCAGCACAAGGGCTTCTCAGAAAGACTTCAATTAAAAAAAAAAAATTAAAAAAGAGGTTGATTTTCCAAATTTGAAAATTAAGAATAGGTGGGTAATTTCTGTGTTTTCCTTTCTAGTATTGGTAATTGGGTATCTAAAAACAATCCAAGTTTGAAAATCCTTAGTAATTAACAAATCATGTTTTGCATTGTATAGCTGACCAAAGGAGATAAATAGAATAATTTACAACTGAGTAGAGATATTTTTAGAGTCTTTGTTTTGTCCTGCCCCCTGTTCTTTTCATTATTATGTTTATTGGAGAGTGAGTACAACAGAAGTAACCAAATTTCTACTTCTTCTACAACTATTATAACAGATCCATTTCATTGTATACCTTTCTGAATTATTTCTGAAAGGTCAGCTAATCAGCTTAAGTTAATGATGACATTTGTGGGTCTCTCCTAACAGAAAGTAACAGGCAAAATCTTAATTTTACCGTTCAATTTCTTGAGGTGAAGTTGAAAGATTATAAGACGTGGCAACATTTTAGGACACAGTGACCAAAGCATAAGTAAAAGCAGATTCTTCTTTCACAAAATTAAATATTCAAAGAAAGGTACAAAATTCAGAAAAATCAGATGTTTTAGCTAGATACTTTCTGTTTGGTCTTCATTCCCTATGAACTAAACCACACAAATATAGTTCTTTGTATATTATTTATTGGTGTAAAACATATGTGAATCTTCCTACAACTTGAATTTTACTTCTTAGTAAATTCAGGTGTGAATTTTCAAGACTAAACTGCAATTCTGATTTATGATTAGAAAGAAGTGGGTATCTGCACTACCATTTTCACAACTGTGAATATGACTGAAAGAGAGATTCACATTAAGTAATAGGAAGTAATTTGGGAAGGTAGTAATTTTAATGTTCTTATGTAGTCAGTTAATAGAGACAGGCTCCTCTGGGGAATGAGTCAGAGTAGAAACCTAACATAAGCAAATTACGGCTTAGAAGAAGTTCTATGTTTCTGGTTGTGAGTTGCTCAGATTGTAACTTTATCTGTATCAATGTAAAATGTCTAAAATTATAAGTTTTCCAAGTGAATAAATAATCTGTTTACAAATTTGTCTAGTATAAAACAAATTGCAAAGTCAAATAGCAATTTCCAAATGTCATTTGTTTGGATTTAGAGAACTGTTCTGGGGCTACAAAGTATTCTCCCCCAAAAAGAGAACATTCTTATAATCCCTTACCTTTTTTGAAATATTACTGAAATGCTTCTTCAAAAATTACAGGAAAACGTTAAATTCAAAAGGACTTAGAAAATTTGTTTCAGAAATTTGGGAATAATAAAAAAATAAGATTTAAACAAACTTGAATGTATCTCAAAGGACATTCTATAGACAAGCCTGAAATCTGCAACAATAAAAAACTAGACAATGCAAGCAAATCACTGGCCAAATTAATTGTTCTGTGATAAGAAGCAAATAAACTCAAAGTCAAAGCACAGAAACCTGGTCCTCAGACAAAAAACCTGATGTATCAGGAGACTGGCTTGGCTAAGAAGGAATCTCATGGTAATATACAGGATCTGGAAGCAGTGACAGGGTACAAAATAGCAATTTAGACAAGTTGTCCAGGCATGTAGGGATAATGTCAGGAAAGTCAAAGCTGGAGTTAAGATGTTCAAAGGACATCAAGGGCAACAGGAAAACCTACCACTGCAATTACTTGTAAGCACAGACCCAGATAGGCTGCTTCAAGGCTGTTTAGAGAGCTGGCTGGTTTGCTTGCAGGATCATTCTGTCTTGTTCGGAAGGTTATGGCCCCCTTTAGGTACTGGAAGGCTACTACATGGTCTCCCCCAAACCTTTTCTTCTCCAGGCTGAATAATCCCAACTCTCTCAGCTTATTTTAATAGGAGAGATGCTCCAGACCTCTGATCATCTTCGAAGCCCAACTCTGGACTAGTTTCAACAGGTTCATGTCCTCCTTAGGGACATTAGAGGACCCAGAGTTGGACACAGTACTCCAGGTAGAGTCTCACCAGAGCAGAGTAGAGGGGTAGAATCACCTCCCTAGACTTGCTAGCCACACTTCTTTTGATGTAGCCCAGGATGCAGTTGGCTTTCTGGGCTCTGAGTGCACATTGCCAGCTTAAGTTGAGTTTCTCAACAACCACCCACCCCCAAGTGCTTCTCCTCAGGGCTACTCTCAATCCATTCTCTGTCCAGCCTGTATTTGTGCTTGGGATTGCCCCAACCTTTGCGCAGGACCTTGCACTTGGCCTTTTTGAACTTCATTACGTTCACACAAGCCCACCTCTCAGGCCTCTCAAGGGACAGCATCCCTTCCCTCCAGCATGAGGGAACATGACAGATTGGTGTTGTCAGCAAACTTGCTGAGGGTGCACTTGATCCTACTGTCCTTATTACCAACAAAGATGTTAAACAGCACTACGCCAGTACTGACCCCCAAGGAACACCACCCATCACTGGATCACTCGCCTCTTGGCAACTGAGCCATTGACTGTAACTTTTTCAGTGCAACCATCCAGCCAATTCCTTATCCACCAAGTGGTCCACCAATCAAAGCCATGTCACTCCAGCTTCAAGACAAGGGTGTCAAGCAGAAAAGCATGGGACTCCTTGTAGACAGCAAAATGAACATAAGCTAGCAGTGTGTCCTGGCAGCAAACAAAGCCAACAAAATCCTAGTCTATATGAACAGGACACAGACAGATACTGATAGTTTACCCTGCTTCTATGAAGCACTTTTTAGACCTCATCTAGAATAATGTATCCAGTTTCAGGCCCCACAATGCCAGAAACACATTGATCAGCTGCAGTAAGTTCAGACAGAGCAAATAACAGGGCTGGGGTTGGAGCACTTAACCTGTGAACTGAAGAAAGGGTTTATTTAGCCTGGAGAAGAGAGAATTCAGATTGACATAATAGTACTGTCCGGTATCTTTGAGGAGGTGACTAAGAAGGTGGAGTCAGATGCTTCTCAGTGGTGCCAGCTGGGAAGAAGAAAAACACTAGGTAAAACTTGAAAAAAGAAAGGTTTAGACTGAATATAAGGAATTTTTTTTCAGTATGAGGGCAGTCAAGTATTGGAACAGGTTACCCAGAGAAGTTGTATGGTGTCCATCTTTGGAGGTTTTCAAGACCTGACTGGATAAAACCTTGAACAATACAATCTGTTCTCACAGCTGACCTGCCTTGAGTAGGAGGTAAGACAGAACCTCTTGGAGTCCCTTACAACTTGAACTATCCTATGATCCTGTGATAATAAACTTCCTTGAAATATCCAGAAGTGGTAGATGGGAGGGCAGAGAACATTTTTGTTGCATGTTTCTATATAAGTTTTGTAAAAATTCAGGATCCTAAACAAATATAAATAAGCAAACAGAGATGAAGGAAAGGCGATTGACCAAGCACTTAATCACTATTCTAAAAGTCGTGGTATATTTTGAGAAGCATCTTAGGAAATCAATTGCTTTGCTTTATATTTGTGAAAATAACTTTGGAATCTGCTAGAACAAATTGTTCCCCACTGGAAAGCAAAGAAACCCCACTTTTGAAACACACATGGCTCTCCAGCAGTCAATGAACATGCTCCTGCATAAAATGGAGTGTTTCATAAAGAAGAATACATGTAGAGTTAACTTAGCATAATGCACAGTATATGTTCAACTGAGTATTATATCACTTTCTCTAAACTTTAAATTCCAGTGTACTCAGAATGTAATTCAGTATTCACTTTGCTTAGCACAGTCTAATCTCAAACAAACACTGCAGACTTCCAAATGACATTCTGAATGTGCACTTAAAAAATGAGAAGGGAAAAAATTAAACAAGAAGACCAAAATGAAAAAAACCCAGCAACGTATGATTACCTCAGCTGGAAAGAGAAAGGCCCTCTCCAGCTCACTTTCCCCAACTTAACCACAGGTTTCTAAGATGTCTAAGAATCCACAGAGTAGTTTGGCTGTGTTTCTCTCTCAATGGTTATTTTTAACTTCCAGATCCTGAAAAATAACTGTTTTCTACTGTATTTTATAGAGTTGTTTTTTTCAATTAAAATAAATCTCAGTAAGTTTCTTCTAAAGCAGGTATAACTGCTTTAGGATAATAAATGCAGGGTTTGTAATTAGGAATGCCTATAGTCCAGGAATACACTAGGTGTTATATGACCCACAAATATCAGTGAAGGCAATATTCTCCATATGGGGTGTTTGTCTTAAGGGAAGCAATTCATAGGATGTAGGAGAGACTTCGGGAAGTGAGAGATTTGGGGGTTTGATTAACATTATTACATCAAGTCTATGGTACCCATTTTTATCATTGATTTTTGCAATAATTTCACACTATTAGAAAGAAACATTTCTGCTATCATAAAACAGTGTTAGCTTTACCATGCACACTTATACTGCGTATGATTTTCATGACATTCATGTGATTTCAAGACATAAATATTGTAAATTTTACATAAAAATTGTAAATATATGCCTGTTCTTCCCATATTCACTTTTTAAACAATATCTTGTCTTTGCTCAGCGAAAAACATAAGTTCCAAATTTCAGTTTAACAGATTCAACACAAATTGTGATATTTTATTCATCACAAAAAAAAAAAATCATAATACTCTGAAATCTATCAATAATTGTTTAACAGAAACTCTGACAGTTTCTCATCTCTAGTTAAGGAAAGCCATTAGATGCCACTAAAATAACTCTAATTTAACAACAAATGTCTTAACAGCATGACTTTTCAGGAATTTTTATATTGTCCTTCTATGCTAACATGCAGCTCAAATCAAAGGCCTTTCAGAGTTCCAGACTGTATGGCCTTCATATCACAAGGAAGGCAAGACCATAAGGAGTATGTATCATTGAGAAGGAATCCACTAAACAGAGTGGTAAATCTTCTTCTGAAATTTCTAATTAAGTCCCTCTGACTCTCACAACAGAACTGAAATTCTACTTACCTATTAAAATTATTCCACAAATTTTAACCAAATAAAGGTTTCCTATTGATCTGATATTAAGATAAAACAAGACTATCTGTTATTTTGACAATCTTTAATTCCTTAATTCCTGCAATACAAGAAGCTAAGTACAATACACCGGAGAAGTAAACATTTTTCTCTTACCTTCAAAATCTTCACAGAAGCACGCACTAGCATAAAAAGAATCAAAATCTTTCATCCATAACTTAAGGAACTTACGAACAGGTGAAAAGACAAAGGAGAAAAAAGTTGGTGACTTTTAAAGCTTCTCAGTTTTAGGTTTAGCTCAGCATCTTCAGATACGTGATCTGAAGTAGAACAACCTCACAGATGGTGTAACTGTGTTTCTCCAATGCAGGTCCTTAACGCACAACTGATTTCACACTGATATTGACTCTCTACACAGCTGTGTAGACATCTGGTAATATATATTTCAAAACGTATTTTAGAATGAGTACTTGACTTTAAAGATAAATGAACTTTTTTTCAATGAGTCATTAATCATTGAAAAAAATGCAATTTTGGATTGAAGAAATACGATTTGAATAGTTTTCACTGAAATGAAAATGGTAAAATTTAAAAAAATATCCAAATTATTTTTTCTCACATTTTCAGAATTCTTTGCTCTTGGTGACGATGAAGAGTTAGAATTATGGAATCCAGAAAAAAAAGTGTTGTTTTTTTTTTTCTTCAAATAGAAATATCTCTATTGGGAGCAAGTTTCTGGCACTTCTCATAACTATCTGGTTCAAGAGTACTTCCAGCAAACAAGGAGTCTCAAAAAAGGTTTCACTTATCTGGCAACAGTGACCCAAACTCATAGCTACTCAATTAATGAGTTTCCATCCATTCTCTTTTGCAAATTTAGAGGTGTTCCTCTAGAACTTCATTTTTTCAGATGCACTTCAATTAAAAATTAAGAATTTACTATAAAAAGTAACACAGAATAACTGTGTAATATAACTGAGTAGTTTAAGTGTGGTCTTGACCTTCCCTGATCTTTTATGAGTCAGTTTTTATATATAATTTTTTATCTTTATTAGTATCTGCTTATAAAGCAGTATCTTAAGAGTTTATTGTCTATTACTGTGCAATTACAAGGTATTGTAGTGACAGCTGAGCCTGTAACAATTTTTTAATCAGATGTTAAATACAATTTACAGAATTTTCAATGAAAACGTTTTGATACCCCTGAATGGAAACATTTGATTTTATGCAGTGTCATTAGAAACTTTCCTCAGACCAAAATACCTTCTGGCAATAAATGTTACCCTCAAGACCTTAACTTTAGCTACACTAAAGAAAAAATTCTCATGAGCTATGCAAGATAACTGAGGGTTACTTAACAAACCAGTGTACAAACAACGTATTAGAAAAAGAAATTGTAAAGACCTGTAGCTTGCTACACTGTAGGTTATAGTGATTACAACTTGCCACAGTTCAAGCAGTGCCCAAACACAGCAGAGCAGTTTGAGTTAGGAGAGTAAGGACACTGAAAACTTTTAAGCTTAATACCTTTACAGGCTTGGTGTTGCCTAGTGCAGCTATAGACCACAACTGTACAAAATTTTCTATCATGAGTTAATTATTCCACTGAGGTAATAAAATTAGCTGCACTAGACTAGGCTAGACTGCATTTCTTCACCCTTTAAGCAAAAGGATGAAGAAACGCATTGTCCTTTAAACAAACTCTACTCTCTCTCTCCTATTACTTGGTGAACTGTGATCAATAAACTACCTTCAGACTGACTATGAAGTCTTGTGCATTGCAAGAGCTGCATGCAGATGATCTTCACTGAGGTCAATAAATAAGGTAATAAACATTTTTGCTCTACTACACTCATATATGAAGTCATGTGTTGTTAAAAACAACACAAAACAAACAAAAAACCCCATAGCAATTAGATATTACGGTGAATACTCTGCACGTGGCTATTGTTCTCAGGTCTTCATCTGGTAGAAGAGTTCCCATTAGATGTTCACTGATCATTGTAAGCCTTGATATATAATACTGCACTGCACTAATTTTCTAATGCCTAGCACTATTCCAGAGCATTTTGTTGATTAATACTGGTTCTTGGCACACAGTTTGACATGTTCCTGATTAATGCAGTTTAAGGTTGATCCCCTCTTTATTTTACATTATTAATTAACGGGCAAAGCGAAACTGTGCCCTTCCACAATATGTTCTCCCAGTTATAATATAGACTTGTGTTGTGGTTTGGCCTCGGCAGCAACAAAGAGCCACGTGGCGGCCCGCTCACTCTGATTTTCCCACACCAGCAGGAGATGATTGGAAGGGAAAACAACAGGCAGACTCGTGGGTTGGGACAAAAGAAAACTGTTTAACAGAACAACAAGTATTACAGGGAAACAATAACACAGATGGGGGCATACAAACACGAATACGGTACCGACCGCCGCCAACCTCTCGCGCACCCCCGACCCGGCTGCTCTGATATTTATATCCCGACACCGCCACCACCACCCCCCACTTTCCTGTTGTCATCCCTCCCCTACCCGGCCAGCTCCCTGCTGCCCCTGGGCCTGGTGCAAATGGGATGGAATAGCTGTGCCCTCACAGAGCCAGGGGAGAATTAACCCCATCCCTACTGGAAACCAGGACATTATCCACTCCTTATTCCATGCCATCTGCGCCATGCCCAGACCCTACAATTCCCAATTAAAAGCTATCTCTCTTCCCACATACATAAATATATATATCTCCATACAGATATAATGTCCTTAGTCCATGGGTTATCACTCTAAAACGTCCATTGAGTTCATTCAACCCATGACTTTGGATTCCATCAATTAGGGCAGTCTCTCAGGACAGGAAAGATGGTGCGTTGTGTTGGACTGTCACATGCTGTATCTCTGGGGCTTGCAGCTGATGTATCTGGTACAGTTTATGTCAATCTTGATGAAGTTGCTGGGCGCCAGGTGCTGAGGTCAGTTCTGATCCCTCCACTGCTGCACTTCACTCAATTTTTCGCTGAAGTCCATCTCCATTGAAACCTAACCACCTGTTAGTTTGGGCGATTCTTACATCCAAATAGAATTGGTACCACCAATAGCAGTTATCGACATATGAATGTACAGTGGCAGGGTTAGTTCAGCAATTATGATCACGCCATTTCATTCACTGGCTGTTTTAACCCAAAATCAGACCCCCATGAGG
>VXBW01001209.1:367-10832 GCA_013400375.1 Thinocorus orbignyianus
CCCCGGCGCCGCCCACCCATATATACGCCTACGCCGTGACGTCACCACACCCACTCCCGGCTGTGGCCCCTCCCCTCCCCGGCTGGCTCCCTGCTGCCCCTGGGCCTGGCACACATGGGGTGGGATGGCTGCGCCGGAGAGAGACAGGGGAGAATCAACCCTGTCCCTGCTGGAAACCAGGACATAAGGTCACTCAGTCCCTGGGAAGTTCCCCCATACAGCGTCCTGGACAAGGAGGGTACAAATCTCCTACAGGCTAGCTGTAGCATTGGAAGATTCTCCCTTTTTCTCCCCAGACCTTACGGTTTATGTTTCCTGACCCAGTGGGGGTGCAGGATAGTGCCTGAGTGGATCATGCTACCTGCATGAGAAACGCCATCTCACATGTAAAAGGTAAGAGAGGACAAAGTCATCGAAGCAAAGGTTAAAAACGAGATGTAAAAGGGGTTTATTAAAAACTTATGAAATAGCACTGAATCAGGTGCATCTCCAGGCAGATGCACAAATTCTCTTTTCATTTTTAGGTTTATACACATTTTATCCCGGACACTTATCTGTCTGTCTCCCATGTCATTGGTTGAGAAGGTAGAGCTCACATCCTTCCCAGCTGCTTCACCAATTAGAGATTGAACTTACACCTTTTTACCTTGTAAGGTCTTAACACCCCTATTCCAAGAAGTCACACTGTTGATGAGTTGATTAGACTACGAGTTGTCCCACAGTCTTTTGCCCCCTTCTACTGTCCATTGTTAGTAATTACAAGCACTCTTACTTGTTTACTTCATCAGGTGCTCATATCCTCCTCTTCATCAGTTGTCTCCTAGATAGACCTAGCCCACTTAGTGGTCCTAACAGCCCCCGCTTTGACAATGTTATGTCCCATCCTGGTTTTCTTTGGCCTTGGTGACACTCCCCTATTCTTTAAGTTCCTGTCTGGAAGGTTGCTTTTTCCCTCTTTGTCTCCTTTGCTCAGATAACTTCCTTTCCTTTACTCAGATAACATTCTGCTGACCAAACGTAGTATTCAGTAGCACAAGGATATTGATGATTTATCAGGAATGGCCAGTTTGTGAGACTCTACTATCTCTAGGCCCCTTCTAAGATGTACATGCTGACCCAAGGGTACAATGTACCTGAAGCAAAACTTTAAACCCATTTCTCACACCTGGAATATTTACCTCTGGTGGTGTGATGGCTCTTAAGTTGCTGTTGCTAATTTTGTGATGTCTAGCACTCAAAGTCATGAGAACGGTAGTGGGATATGACCTAGGGTCACTTTTTTACAGCTCCCCCCAAGTTATCTCTGCATAGACAAGGTAGGGTGGAGACAAAGCTGAGATGGATTGCAGCTCCCTGCATCTGACTTATTGTGCTCTGAAACCGATTTGGCTGGGTGCTCCAGCTTTTCCTAGATAGGAGTACTCCCATCCAAACAACAGGCAGCCCGCTTTCTCCAGGAGAATGCTTTGAGAAACAGGGTCAAAGGCTTTACTAAAGTCCTGGTAAACAACATCCACAGCCTTTGCCTCATCCACCAAACAGGCTTTGTCATGGAAGGAGTTCAGGTTCTTGTTCTGTCAATTATTAAGCCATCTTTACGTCACCTGGTCCGGATGTCTGTGCTGAACTGGTGGCTTTCACTTTCATTTCTCTGACTGAAATAGGGGGAGAGGGTCTGGCCGAGAGCAGAGGAAAAAAAGACCAAGCAGAACGACGACTGCAATAAAGCTGTTACAGCCCAGGACAGGTGAGGAAGACAAGGGTGACCCCTTTCCCTGCTGTGTCCCCTCCCATCCCTTCCCCTCCCTGTACAAGCAGCCTTGGACACTGGGGCTGTGAACGACTCCTTCTGAACCCAGCCAGTTACAGGGACCCCTGAGGGTGGGAAGGGGAAGAGATCCAAAGGTCTGCTGGGTCTCTGGGATGGAGCAAGGGGAATGGGAGTGGGCCTTGAACCCACCATGGCATTTCATGCAAGTGAAAACTCGCCAAATCTGGGACCCTGCACCCCAACCCAGTGACACAAGAGGCCAGCTCTTGTCCACCAGTGACCATCCCCTTGATGTCCCTGGAAGAGGGCAGGGTTGCTGAGGTCCCCAGAGAGGATTCAAACCCAGAAGTGAGGGGGTGTCTGGGAGTTTGCTGTGAGGGGGTGCCTGGGAGTTTGCTGTGGGGCAGGTTCTGCATCTGTGCATGTGATGCACCATTGTGCTGCCTCCATGTCCATGGGATTTACTGGAGCCTGGGAGGGTTTAGGGTGTGGTGGGGGCTGGTGGTGGTTTAGTCCCAGCCACAACTAAGCCCCATAGAGCCACTGGATGGCTACCCCCTGTGGGGGAATGGAGAAAAGAATGGGAAAGGTAATTGTGAGGAAACTGGTGGGTTGACATAAAATCATTATGAACAACAATTTCTTGGGAAGATAAAACAGCGTGACAGCAAATGACTCCCACTTCCTTCTTCTTCCCATGCTTTACAGTGCTGAGCATGATGTCATGTGGTCTGGAATAGCTGTTTGTTCACTTGAGGTCAACTCTCCCGGCTCTGTCCCTTCCCAGCTTCTTGCCCAAACCCAGCCTACTTGTTGTTGGAGTGTGTGAGGAGCAGAAAAGGCCTCAGTGCTGTGCAAGTGCTGCTCAGCAGTAATGAGAATGTCCCTGTGCTGTTAATGCTGTTTTGATCACAAATCCAAAGCACTGGAGTGTAGGGAAGGCATTGCTCACGAATGCATGGGAGGAGGAAAAGAGAGATGGAAGCCTTGCATGGCCTTGTGTGCAGCACGAGTGTCCCTGTGAGAGGCACAGTGCAGGGTCAGAGGGGGACTGATGGTGTCCAGCATAAGACATTAGTGAAAAAAGTCATAAGCAGCTCCCCTGATCTTGAATTTCAGCCCCTCAGCTATCCTTTCCTTGCTGCTGGCATAATCTCCAGTCTCTCCTCTTGCCCTACAGCCCTACCCAAGTTCATGACTGTGTCCCGCCCCCGTTATTGCACAATTCACCACTCACAGCCTTCACAGTGGGGTTCAGGATATAGTGCAGAGTATTTGACGCAAAGCATTATCGCCAGGACAAATACAGTAGGATGAAAATGCTTGTGCCCCTTTGGACTCTGGGGTGTCCCCAGCTGATTCATCAGCCCATCTCGCCCTCTCCTCTGCAGGCTGCCTTTGCTGTCAACCATGGCATCTGAAATCCACATGCCCCAGCCCATCTGCCTCATTGAGAACAGCCCCAGGAAGGGGCTGGAGGTTCAGCAGGAGGCCTTGAAGGTGCTCTCAGAGATCACCCAGCCTGTGGTGGTGGTGGCCATCACGGGGCTGTACCGCACCGGCAAGTCCTACCTCATGAACAGGCTGGCTCGTCAGAGGAAAGGTGAGAGAGATCTCAGTCCCAGAGGCCCAAGGGACCTGGGTCTTTCTACTCTCTTTAACTCTGGTGAGACCCTTGTGTCCTTCCCACAGGTTTCTCCCTGGGCTCCAGCGTGCAGTCCCACACCAAAGGGATCTGGATGTGGTGTGTACCTCATCCGTGCAAGCCTGGGCACACTCTAGTGCTGCTGGACACAGAAGGGCTGGGCGACGTGCAGAAGGTACGGAAGAAGAAGCAGCTGCCTTGGGGCATTCCCAGCACTTTCTCACTAAAGAGACGAGTCATCAGAGACCAGGGGTTCCCAGGACCTACGTTGAACTTCAGCCTGTGTGCTGGGAAGAGCCAGAGGCCACAGGGAAGGAGGTTGGGGCAGAGAAAGTGCCAAATCCCTCTGCTTTTCTGGGAAAGAGGAGAGACGAGCTCAGGGAGCTCTTTGCTAGAAGTGTGTGGGACCCTGAGAGTCAGGAGGGGAGGATCAGCCAACCAGGAGAAGAGGTGGGGATAGTGTGGGGGTGGGTCTCTCCACAGCCTGGTCCTGCCATGGCCTGTTGGAAAGGGGCACTCAGGGTCTGGGCATGTGGGGCTTTGCTCATACTTTGGGGTTCTTGTTAATAAGAGGCAAGGGATGTCCCTCCAGGGTGACACCGAGAACGACACCTGGATCTTTGTGCTCACTGTACTGCTCTCCAGCACCCTGATCTACAACAGCAGAGGCACCATTGACCAGCAAGCCCTGGACCAGCTGCAGTATCCTTGGTGGGAGAGCAGCACCAGGAATAGGCTCCTCTCCCTGTGTGCTGGGCAAGGGGCTGACAAATCCTAGTTCCTCAAAGACCTGCAGATCCTTCTACTGGTGCACAGGGATGTGTTTTGAGTCCTTAGGAGTGACACCTTGGGGACCTCTGGGCTGAGGACTTCTCCCCTTCTTCCTTCTGGTGGTTCCAGTCTGCTCTCTGTCCCCACAGAGGCTCTTCTCACCCATGACATTCTGAGTTGTTGCAGGATGGCGATGCCCCTGCCTTNCTCACTAAAGAGACGAGTCATCAGAGACCAGGGGTTCCCAGGACCTACGTTGAACTTCAGCCTGTGTGCTGGGAAGAGCCAGAGGCCACAGAGAAGGAGGTTGGGGCAGAGAAAGTGCCAAATCCCTCTGCTTTTCTGGGAAAGAGGAGAGACGAGCTCAGGGAGCTCTTTGCTAGAAGTGTGTGGGACCCTGAGAGTCAGGAGGGGAGGATCAGCCAACCAGGAGAAGAGGTGGGGATNACAGGCTGGCTCATCAGAGGAAAGGTGAGAGAGATCTCAGTCCCAGAGGCCCAAGGGACCTGGGTCTTTCTACTCTCTTTAACTCTGGTGAGACCCTTGTGTCCTTCCCACAGGTTTCTCCCTGGGCTCCAGCGTGCAGTCCCACACCAAAGGGATCTGGATGTGGTGTGTACCTCATCCGTGCAAGCCTGGGCACACTCTAGTGCTGCTGGACACAGAAGGGCTGGGCGACGTGCAGAAGGTACGGAAGAAGAAGCAGCTGCCTTGGGGCATTCCCAGCACTTTCTCACTAAAGAGACGAGTCATCAGAGACCAGGGGTTCCCAGGACCTACGTTGAACTTCAGCCTGTGTGCTGGGAAGAGCCAGAGGCCACAGAGAAGGAGGTTGGGGCAGAGAAGGTGCCAAATCCCTCTGCTTTTCTGGGAAAGAGGAGAGACGAGCTCAGGGAGCTCTTTGCTAGAAGTGTGTGGGACCCTGAGAGTCAGGAGGGGAGGATCAGCCAACCAGGAGAAGAGGTGGGGATAGTGTGGGGGTGGGTCTCTCCACAGCCTGGTCCTGCCATGGCCTGTTGGAAAGGGGCACTCAGGGTCTGGGCATGTGGGGCTTTGCTCATACTTTGGGGTTCTTGTTAATAAGAGGCAAGGGATGTCCCTCCAGGGTGACACCGAGAACGACACCTGGATCTTTGTGCTCACTGTACTGCTCTCCAGCACCCTGATCTACAACAGCAGAGGCACCATTGACCAGCAAGCCCTGGACCAGCTGCAGTATCCTTGGTGGGAGAGCAGCACCAGGAATAGGCTCCTCTCCCTGTGTGCTGGGCAAGGGGCTGACAAATCCTAGTTCCTCAAAGACCTGCAGATCCTTCTACAGGTGCACAGGGATGTGTTTTGAGTCCTTAGGAGTGACACCTTGGGGACCTCTGGGCTGAGGACTTCTCCCCTTCTTCCTTCTGGTGGTTCCAGTCTGCTCTCTGTCCCCACAGAGGCTCTTCTCACCCATGACATTCTGAGTTGTTGCAGGATGGCGATGCCCCTGCCTTCAGAGCCGAGGTCCCTCTTTCCTTAGCCAGCTCCCCAGCTATGTGATGAAGCTGACTGAAAAGGTGAAGTTGAAAGCAGCACCCGGGCAGAGCGAAGATGAACAGAGGGAGTCAGAAAAAGTTGCTCCCTTCTTCCCAAGTTTTGTCTGGACCGTCCGGGATTTCACCCTGCAGCTAGAGGTGGATGGGAAGGAAATCTCTGAGGACGAATACTTGGAGAAAGCTCTGACAATAAAGGAAGGTAAGGGAATGTTGCTGTGCTGCTGGAGATGTCCAGCCCCAGACACAGCAGCATTTCAGTGTAAGTCAACAACAGCCCGAGCCCGCAGAACTTGCTCTGTGTCCTCTTGCCCCACAGGCAACAGCCCACAGATCCAGCTCTACAACCAGTCCCGGGAATGCATCCGCCAGTCCTTTCCAGATCGCAAGTGCTTTGTTTTCTATCAGCCAGCCTACGTGAGGAACCTGGTCCGCTTGGAAGAGCTTCAGGAGGATGAGATCGATCCTGAATTCCAGCAGCAGGCTGAGAAATTCTGCTGCTACATCTGGGAACAGTCTCCACTTAAGACCATCCCCAGTGGCCACATCATAACAGGGACCTGTGAGTAGTGCTGTCCAGAGGGCTGGATGGCCACCAGCTCTTCGGCCTGTGTCTGGGGAAGGATCAAATGCCGAGTCAAACAACGCAGGTGGGGAAAGGCAGAGGTTTTCTGCTGGCTGCTGTCCCTGCATCTGGGTTAGGATCTCCTGGGTGTTTCTGGTGCGGTGGGAAAGAGTTAGAAGAAGAAGTTGGGGAAGGCTGTGGCTGCGAGGCAGCAGGGGTATAGCAGGAGCCGGGGCCAAAAGGGAGACAGTGTTTTGTTCTGGCTGCAGATCTCTCATCCTTGGTCCTCCTTGGCAGTGCTGGGGAAACTGGCAGAGACCTACGTGGAGACCATCCGGAGCGGGGTAGTGCCATGCCTGGAGAGTGCAGTGCTGGCTCTGGCAAAGATTGAGAATGCAGCGGCCGTGAAGGAGGCGGTGACGTTGTACCGGGATCTGATGGAGCAGCGGGTGAAGCTGCCCACGGAGACTGTTCAGGAGCTACTGGATCTGCACAGCCAGTGCGAACAGGAGACGCTGGAGCAGTTCCAGAAGCGGGCATTTGAGGATGACATCTGCTCTTTCCAGACAGATCTTACAGTACGTGATCCCCAGCCTAACTAGAAATCCTTCTGGGACACCACCATCCCCCGAGCTTTGGGGCACTGCATGGTCCTGGGGGGCAGGGCTCTCCCTGCCTTAGCCAGAGGACACTGCTGTGCCCTCTCCAGAGGGGAGAGGGAACTGCTCTCAGCCTCTGCCGACTGGCAGTTGTCCCTGCAGCCATGGGTCTTCTCCCTAGGTTCAGAAGCTGTGCTGCCAAGGGGACAAGGCTCAGCCCTGCCCGCTGTCTCGCTGCAGCCCAGATGTGTCTCTACTCTGGCTGGAAACCTGTAGCCTCCCACACCTCCCCTGTCCTGCCGTCAAAGCCTTGTCCCTGTGTTTTGGGAAGCCTGTGGTCCCTGGCGTGCTCTCCGCTCCTGGGCACTTTGCTCTGGAGATGTCCATGGGTGCAGAATGGCCCCCTCATGTCTCACCTCCCAGCTGATTATTCAGAGACTGGAGATCCCAGTTTCCATGACAAGAGGGATGATTTTAGCCCAGCATGAGAGCAGTGGGTGCAGGTCAGCCTAGGCTGATACCTTCCTTCTGCATCTTTCTGGACAGTGCCAGGTGGAGGAGATCAAGGACAAATTCCTCAGGGACAACGAGCAGGTGTCCCGTTACAAGTGTGAGGCTGTTCTAAGGGACTTCTTTCAAGACTTGAACAGAAAACTCTGTGATGGTGTCTACAGTGTGCCGGGGGGGTTACAATCTGTTCAAAGGAGACCAGGACGCAGTGGTGGAGAAATATCGTGAAGTGCCTGGCAAGGGGGTGATGGTAGGAACACGAGCAGCTCCCCTTCAACGGGAGAGGCTCCATGTCCCATGTTCCATCACATTCCCGCAGAAACCATTTTCCCCTGAGCTACTTTTTCTTTCCTTGAGTCCTCTTTTACCTGTGGTCCTACAGGCTGACACTGTCCTGCAGGAGTTCCTCCAACAGAGAGAGACTCTGGGAGGAAACATCCTCAGCACAGACCTGGCCCTGGCAGAGAAGGAGAAGGAGCTGAAAAGTAAGTTCTGTGCAGGAGAAATGTCACTGCCTGTCAAGAGGTAAACTTGATGGGGGGACCCAAGTATTCACTTGGGGGCTTGTGGGCTCAACTACTGCCTTTGCAACACCTCTGTCTCCCTGTCCCCAGATGCACAAGACCAGCACGAGAGAGCTCAGCAGGAGTGGAAGGCCCGGTGGAAGAAAGAGAGTGAAGAGAAGCAGATGTTGCAAGAGGAATTGCTTCGTCTGAGAAAGAAACTGGAGGATGACTCTAAAAAGCACCCGAAGATGGGCAAACGTAAACCAAAGGTACCAAATGGGAGAGGGCAGGAGTTATGACGTGGCTAGTAGGCAGGAATGGCAATGGGGTACCAGCTGGTTCCTTCCCGCTGCTTCTTATCTCTGTACCCCTCCCACTGCACACACCGTGCTCTTGCTGAGAACCTGACTGTCTTCACAGGAAGAGAGCGGTGATTTCAAGAATGGCTTCCATGGCAACGACCACTACCATAGATCAGAGCAGGAACATGGCAACTTCATCAGCAATCTTAACAACTTCATGAAGTTAGCACTACCAATAGTGCTACTAGCGGCAATGTTGATATTTCGTGTTAAATTGTAACATCCAGGGGAGGCTTCCCCACCTTGAATTCTGTTAATAAGCCTTTCCTGCAAGATGCTTGCCACAGAGTATGGAATTGACCACCCTGTTCCCTTGTACCACATGATCTAGTACTTTCACACAGGTGTCCTCCAGGAGAAGATGTTCTCCTCTTCCCTCCCAGAGTACTTGCTCTCTCCCTCCATCTGAAGGCCCAGGAAACATCTAAAGCCGGGGTGGCCTGGATCACAGAACAGCCCATAGACATGTCTGGGAGCATTTTGCCATGCTCAAGACATGTCACTGGGGGATGTAAACCACCTCTTCCAGAGACCTCCTCACCAGGGCCAGGGGAAACTTTCCCAAGAGAGCCGAAAGCCCACTGGCTGACATCCTGGGGTCACACTGCAGCTGCGCGAAGTAGCACCTAGGTGGTGAGTCAAGCAGAAATCCACGTGGAGAGTGCTCCCCGGTTCACTTGGCATCAGTCCTGGGCACAGTGACGTGGACGAGTGAGCCTGTGAACTAGGGAGCAGTGGATGAAAGCCATCCTCTGCAATGGAACCACCATGGTCCTTTGGCTCTTCTCACTTTTAAGCTGTGAGGAAGTTCTGGCCAGGGGGCTGTCCTGCTCTCTGCTCGCTCGCCCCATCTCTGTGCTGCTCCCTCCTTTGCTCTCTTCAGAGCAAGGGATCCCCAAGTGCTGCTCCCCAAGGGTGCCTGGGGTGATACAGCAGGAGATGGCTGTAGAGGGTTCGTGGTGTTGCACAGGTGTTGGCTGGGACAGAGTGAATGTTCTCCTCAGATGCCTGTGTGCTTCTGTGGTTTGAATTTGCTGATGATCCCCTCCACTCTATTTTTTCTGTCACCGAACACTGTCTGCACAGCATCAAGACCTTTTCTGTTTCTCTCCCATGGGTGAGCATGCTAGCGGTGGGCAAAAAGTTGGGAGGGACCAGAGACAGGACAACTCAAAACCATATCCCAGACCCCATGACCCTGTGCTCAAGCAATAAAAGGTGGGGGAAAGAGGGAGGGGGGATGTTTGGAGTCACAAAGCCACTGTAACGCATGATGGAGCCCTGCTTTCCTGGAGATGGCTGAGCACCTGCCTTCCCATGGGAAGCAGTGAAGGAATTCCTTATTTTGCTTTGTTTGCACAGGCAGCTTTTGCTTTGCCTATTAAACTTTCTTTATCTTAAGTTATGGGTTGTCTCACTTTTAACCTTTCTGGCTCTCTCCTCCATCCCCAGAGGGTGGGGGGCTTTGCTGCCTCCTGGGGTTACCCCGTGTCACTCGTGGACAAAAAAGTTTTCTTCTTCCCTACATAGAATTACATTTTCAGCTGCAGCATGAGACAAAGCAGGGACTCCAGTGAGGTGAAGATGTAGAGGATTGTGAATTCTTTACGGCCAGAGGGGCTGCTCCAAAGGCAGCCACCCCCATCGCCCCCAATGGCACTAGCCCCTGACATGACTTTCCTGCTGTGTGGGCTCTATGTCCCTGCAGGGGAGGTCTGCAGGTGACAGAGGAAGGTCTGCAGAGCACAGCCCCTGCTCAGCCTGTAAGGTCCTGGGAATCTCCAGGGATCAAGCCCAGGCTCTTCTGCTCCACATGCTGTTGTGCTGGTGCCATGTTCCTGCCCGAGAACCCCACACCAGGAGACCCCACGTCCTTCCTTTGCCACACTCTAGTCAAATTATTGCTACAATATTTTCCATCTTTTCCCAAAGTTTAATATATCAAATGGCTATAAACAATAAAGTCAGAACTAAGAAAACTGCAACCAGACGAAACATCCAATTCACCTCTCCAGTTGCTGTTGGTGACCATCCGAGGAGAGCTTCCCATCAGGGACGTTCTTCCTCTTTCTTCACTCCTTCTACGATAGTTTGTCCAGAAGGACAAACTCTTTGCCCCTTCGTTCCTGTTCTGGGAAATGAGAGCGATTCTGAGAGACAGAAGAGAAAGTCAGGAGAGAGGGGAGGAAAACCCCACCCAGAGAGAG
>VXBW01001211.1:0-19200 GCA_013400375.1 Thinocorus orbignyianus
CAGGGCCAGACCTGCACGTCCAGAAGCGCTGCAGGACCTTCCTCTGAACAGGAGGCTCCCCCTGGGCTGGGCCAGCCCCTGGGTCCCCGCGTCCTTCTGCCACTAATTGTCACGCACTTGGCTGCAAACTCATCAGGGAGGAGGCATGCCGCGCCGCATTTCATTTAGCTCATGCTGTCCTATAAGGAAGGGAGAAGGGGTGGTTTTTTTTTCCCTTTTTTCTTTTATTTTTCCCCTTTTATTCCGCACAAACACCNTTCTCCGCAGCCGGGAGAAGGAGAAGAAGGAGCAGGAGAGGGGCGGCGGGGCCGGGGAGGGGAAGGGGAGGGCTGAGGCGGCCGGGCGGGAGCGCAGCGGCTGCGACTCCGTCCTTCTCCGCCGACCTCCTACCGCAGCGCAGCGCCCGCTATCGCGACACGGCGGCCTCTCGCGAGATCTGAGGGAGGGAGGGAGATGGATGTCATGTGTGGCTCCGCCCGCCCGTTTTCCCCGCCGCCATGTTGGCGCTGTTGTTCTACTGGCTGAACGATCTGACCCAGCGCTGAGGGCTCCGCCTTGGGGCTTAGTCACCTCAGGAGCCCTGTGGGTAGAATAAAGAATGGAGGCCCTACCTGAGGGTCTGTTCCACTCAGAGAGTCAGTGGGCAGGATGGAGGCCCTGCCTGCGGGTTGGGTTTGGTCCCCTCAGAAACCCTGTAGGCAGAATGGGGTCCCTGTCTGACAGTCTGGTCCCCTGTAGGACTCTGTGGGCAAGATGAGGGCCCTACCTGAGGCTCTGGTCTCTTCAGGGAGTCACTGGGCGGGATAAGGGTCTTGCCTGAAGGTCTGGTCCTCTCAGAAACCCTCTGGGCAGAATGGGGCCCCTGCCTGAGGGTCTGTTCCATTCAGGGAGACAGCGGGCAGGATGGAGGCCCTGCCTGAGAGTTGGGTTTGGTCCCCTCAGAAACCCTGTGGGCGGGATGGGGTCCCTGCCTGAGGGTCATGGTCACCTAAAGGAGTCAGTGGGCAGAATAAGGGCCCTGCCTCACTGTTTAGTCCCCTCAGAACCCCTGTGGGCAAGATGGGGTCCCTACCTGAGGATCTGGGCCCCTCAGGGAGTCAGCAGGCAGGATGGAAGCCCTGCCTGAGGGTTGGGTTTGGTCCCCTCAGAAGCCTTCTGGGCAGAATAAGGCCTGTACCTGAGGGTCTGGACCCCTCAGGGAGTCAGTGAGCAGGATGAGGCCCCTGCCTGACTCTTTGGTCCCCTCAGAACCCCTGTGGGCAAGATGGGGCCCCCTGCCTGAGGGTTTGGTCCCCTCAGGGAGTCAGTGGGCAGGATAAGGGTCTTGCCTGAGGGTCTGGTCCTCTCAGAAGCCCTGTGGGCAGAATGGGGCCTGTACCTGAGGATCTGGTCCCCTCAGGGAGTCAGCGAGCAAGATGGAAGCCCTGCCTGAGGGTTGGGTTTGGTCCCCTCAAAAGCCCTGTGGGCAGGATGGAGGCCCTGCCTGAGGGTCTGGTCCCCTACAGGGCTCAGTGGGCAAGATGAGGGCCCTACATGAGGTTCTCGTCCCCTCAGGGAGTCATTCGGCAGGATAAGGGCCCTACATTAGGGTCTGGTCCCCTCAGAAGTCGTGTGGGCAGAATGGGGGCCCTGCCTGAGGGTTTAGTCCCCTCAAGAGGTCTGTGGGCAGAATGGGGCCCCTCCTTGAGGGTCTGGTCCCCTCAGGGAGTCAGTAGGCAGGAAGGTTGGGTTTGGTCCCCTCAGAAGCCCAGTGTGGAGGATAAGGGTCCTGCCTGAGGGCCTGTTCCCCTCAAAAACCTTGTGGACGGGATGGGGGCCCTACCTGAGGGTCTGGTCCCCTCAAGAAGTCAGTGAGCAGGATGAGGGTCCCACCTGAGGGTTTGGTCCCCTCAGAAGCCATGAGGGCAGGATGGGGACCCTACCTGAGGCTGTGGTCCCTCCAAGGCACTGTGGGCAGGATGAGATGGTCCCCTCAGGGACTCAGTGGGTAGGATGAGGGGCCCTTCCTGAGGGTCTGGTCCCCTCAGTGAGTCAGTGGGCAGGATGGAGACCCTGCCAGAGGTGCTGGTCCGCTTGGAGATGCTATGAGCGGGGTGGGGTTCCCATCTGAGGCTGTGGTCCCCCCAGAGGATGGCGGAATCCATCCTGCTGCCCAGAGACCTGCAGTCTGGGGAGCGCCATATGCCTCCTCGCTTTTACTCTCCATGGGCTTAAAGTACAGGCAGAGAGAGGAGAAGGCAGGCCAAGAGCTGGTAGTTTTGCTCTGTTCTCACTCAAGCGTAATTTGGGAGTTTTATGTGCCATTCTTCAGGGGCTGAGAGGAGAAAGAGGAACACAAAATCCATCTCAAAGTGCCCAGCTTCAGGTCCACACAGAACAGAAGACCAAAATGATTTCAATCACCGTTTTATCAATCACTACTCCTCCTTTATATAAAAAAAAAATAAAATGGCTAATTTTTTTTTTTCAAGGGCCTTGTAATTTTTGCATGAGTAGGAAACCAAGGCCACAGGAAACAAGAGTATTTGCCCCAGGTTAGTGCTGGAGTTGGGGGCAGAAAGCACAAACATTTGCTCCTGGTTCCCTGGACCTGAAAACATCCTTAAAAATGATCACTGATGAGCTTTGGGCGGGTTTCTGTTTATTTCACGCTCTGTAAATCACAGACACTGGGCTGGAGTCCTTAAGTTCCAGTTGCTTTGTACTGCTCTGTTGACCCCAGCTGATGGTAAACCTGATATTTAAGATATTTAAGCCAGATTTCTGACTACTTTCTCTCACAGGTCAAGACGAACAGCTGGAGGCTGAGTGGAAGCTTGTTCTTCTAAGGGGGAGCACACCCAATACGGGAAGATAACGAGTAAGAAGTCACTGCTGGAGCGTTTCGGGACTTTGATGACACAGGGTTTCGGGGCTTGATGACCACAGCTTCACAGGGCTGAGGTCACATGTGAGAAAAGTTTGGGCATGTTCTGTGTGTGATCCTGGCTGCCTCTGGCTCTGCGAGGATGCCGTGGTACTGGATTTGATGTTCATCAGATATTCCACTGTGCCATGCATCCTGTGCTGGAGAATTTCCATGGTGCATTTCCATGACTCACTGTTCATGCCAGCTGAATCATCTGTGACACTACTATTTGTTTTCTTGCCATGGTGCAGAAACGTCCTCTTTTCCCTCCCCACCCCTCCACCCTGTGGAACAATTCTGACAGTAGCATTTGCAAACCATAAGGAAGAGACAAAAAGATCCAGCAAGCAAAGTTTCACGCAGTGGTGTCCTTCTTTCTGCCGTTTACATGCTGTTTTTCCTGCTGAATATTAGCTCCGGAGGATTTTGCTGTCACTCTCCTTCTTTGCAAACACCCACTTGGTATTAGGCCTTACCTACAGTCAACTGTTTTCCAAGTTTGGAACTAGTTAGCGATGTACTCGCCTGTGAGCATGGTTTGTATCTGCACAGTAATACTTGTTTCGTAACCATGGCAGCTCACAGTGACTCATACTGCCAGAGGCCTGGGCCGAAGTTAGCAGAAGGCTTATTTTATAATTTTTTTATTTTTTTTTCTCCTAAATTCCTCTATAACCAGCTTGGCACACTGTTGTTTTGCTAGATCTTCTCCCCACGATTGCATAACTCACTCGTCACGTTGGCGTTCCTCTGGCTCGGTCCTGGGGACAACCCTGGGAGACACTGCCCTGCTTACCACTGGTTTCACCCTGACAGGCAGGCTCAGCGGGAGGAGCAGAGAGGAGCCACGGCTGCTGAGGCTTCCCTCAAAGGCTCTTACCAGAGAAGATGATTACCCAGAGCAGTTAATGAAGGTACCACGCGGACTGAGCTGGCCTCTGGGTTTATGGTTGACACAGAGGTGAACATGCAACACAAGAAGAGCAGAAGATGGCCATGACTGTGCCGATGAACCTCATCTGAAGCTTGCTGTTGCCTTCAAGAGTCTTTTGGAGGACATAAACAGATCCCTATATCTCCAGGGATTACTAATATCTATAGCAGGATCTATTCCTGCCATACTCATGGCAGGTTTAAGGTCAAAACCTGTTGTTCTGCCACACAGGTGTGAATCCTCAGGTTGCCCTCACAGTGGAGAAAAATAGGATTCACCAGGACTGGATTCAATGCAGTGAGTTGATGGTGAGGAGAGAGGTGTCTTGTAAAGGCAGATTGAGTCTTGTGTGTGTATGGCAATTCCTGACCTCCTGAGTGGCAGCGGGAACTCAGACTTGTCAAAGTTTCCAAATATAGTAACTCAAAAGCCCCATATTTTCCCTTCAGTCGACACCCAACTCCTTTTCACGTGGGATTTCTCAATTTTGATTATTCTCTGATTATTCACTGGGACTTCAGCAAAAGCAGGACAGAAAATCTTGAATTTGAAACAAGCAAAGAGGAATTAAAAAAAAACCACCCTGGCAGCAGCAGCAAATCTGGGAAAAAGTTTCAATTCTTCTCATGTTGCAGAACAGCAAAGAGGCTTCCTCCTTCCCTGCCCTCCCGTAACCTTTGAGCCTGTCTTCCTGCAGCTGGAAGCGTTTAAGAGATCCCTGTTATTTCCACGTGTTTATTGATACGCTCTGGCTCTTGAAGGAAGCTTTGCCTCCAGAAGCCTTCCTTGCAGTCACTGCCTTTTGAATCTATTATTGGCAAGTTGGAAATGTAGGGTAGAGCATGAATCTCCCTGACGTCTAGCAGCGAAACACAGCTACTGCAGCTGTTCCTGGGGAGGAGGAACACCGAATGGCATCGATCAATACTTGGAGGGCGACGTGCTGGGGAAAACACGGATCCTTGCCCACCAGGCTGGTAGGTAGCCACAAGCACAGGGTGGGCAAGCACAAAGCAATGCCTCAGCACCTGTGATGCTGCATTAAATGTGAGATCAAGATAACACTGTGCATGCTGGGGGGGAGGGATGAGCAAGCAAACACAATGCACTCCATACGTGCATTTCTATACATTACTCAAGGCCAGACTCAAACTCCAGCTACTGGCCCTCAGAGGTTGTTACTTGCCCTGCAGTGTCCAGAGGTCTGCAACCGGTGGTGCTGCTTGGAGGTAAAGCATCCCAAGAGGCAGCTCTGCCCTTCAGGTTATACAGATATTAATGATTGATAGATTAATGTATATTAATCTCCCCGCAGACACAATGGTAGGCAGGGGAACACCATTAACCTCGTCAGATAACAGAAGAGCCACCAGAGGGAGGTGACACCCGTCCCAATGAGTCACCAGAAAGGCTTTTTGGCTCGGCTTACAGGGCACTCCTTAGGAGCTTTTATCCTGAATAGTCAGAGAAAGGTTGAACTGAAAAAAAATAGTGCTCTGAGGAATGAGAGGCAAAAGAAAAGCTTCTAAAAATCATAAAGAAATGGGCTTTCTGGGAAAAAAAAAAAAAAAGAAAAAGGAAAGACCCTGGGGTAGTAATGGGAAGATATAGATGTGCTTTTGCAGAAAGCTGGCTTCACGCATCTCAACCCCACTGGGGGTAATGGCAGTTTGGTTATTTCAAGTAATCTCCCATCCTCCTACATGTTCAAATGTTCCTGTCAGAACTGGTCAAAATGTTTTAACTGATTTTTTTTTTTTTTTTTTTTTTCCCTGAGAAGAAATGTCTTTTCACGCAAAACAAACATTGTGACAGAAAGGGTAATTTTGGTCAGGACGATTTGCTATGTAAACAAAGAATCCAGTGAGAAATGTCAGCGTGTTTGATTTCATCTTTGTGATGACAAAACTCTGAAGTTTGTCTAACCTCATTTTCTGCAGGAAAGGAGCAAAAAGGACAAAAAGAAAGTGCTTTCCTTTACACACCCCCTCCCCCTGCCCCAGCTCTTCTTCCCACCCCTTCTCTGACCCAACCCCGAAGTTATTTCTCTCAAGTGCAGATTTTTCATCCAGCTCAGCCGTAATGTTTTTCTCCACCCCATTTTTTAAGGGATCTGGGTCCAATAGCTTAGTTTCCAGTTGGAGATAGACAAAAGCTGTTCCTTGACCTCGTTATCCTGAGGAAAGGGATCGTGTTATCCTCCCGCTGTCGCTGGGAGCAGCTCCATCAAGCCACGATCAGGATGCGTGGGGACTGCCACACTCACACCTCAACTCACTCTTGGGGGCTGTGGGGTCCCCACGAGAACCCTGTGAGAAGGCAGAGGGGAAAAGCTGAATATCTGGAGCGATTTGCAGAGGTGAAGCTGTGGGTGATGCCCTCAAAAGTAGACGGCAGGTGGCACCCATGGATTAGTGCAGGGCTCGCTCCTGGTGAGTGAAAGCCAGTGCCTGCAGCAAAGGTTTAAGAGGCATAAGTGGGGCATTTTGATTGTGCACAGGGACATCTCTGTGTCCTGCGTGGGGTGGCCTGGGACACTTTGTCCCTCAGACTATTCCCATCATATTTTGTTAGCCCAAGGACCAGGTTTGGCTTTGGATAAGGGGTGACTGCAGCAAAGCAGGGGTGTTGTGCCAGGGAACTCCCTAAGGGATGGGGATGCCGTGGCTAGCAGGGGAAGAACCAGCCCCAAGGTGCCTGTGTGAGGAGAGCAAGAGGCAGCCAGGGTCAACCACGGGTCCAAATCATCAGGCATATTTACAGCAATAAAGTAGCCTTAAGGTTAAACTGAAACCTCAATCCCAGTAAGGGTAACCAGGGTCAGACACAGCCAGCTGAGCCCCGCACAGGTCCAAGGTGACAAAACATCTGAGTTCAAGCTAGGAAGTCTGCCTGCATCAGTATTCAGGACACCAAAAAAAATCATAGTTAGATATGAGCCTATCTTGGACTGAAGTGAAGACCAGCACCCCAAGAGGCACAGCTCAAAAGAGGATTGAGCACCCTGAGCTTGAGCTTTAACAGGCTTCCAAGCCCATGGGCAGGTGTGGGTGGGAGTCCCAGGTGGAGCTGCTCAGGGTCATTAGTTTCCTCAGGACTTGTCATCCAGCCTCAGTTGCTCCAGAGCTAGAAGAGCTTGTGCCATACCCAAAGCATCCCATACCGGGTTTTTCTGCATCAAACGACACCTTGATGACCTCCTGCTCCGGGCTGTATTTGGCCATGCCACCCTGCCTCTCCACTCTTCCCCTCTGGGCCCATAGTTCCCAGTCCCAGGTCTCCCACAATGAGCATCTCTTCCTAAAGGAGCACCCACGCATGGGTGTCACTGCAGGGATGCTCAAGCTTGGTTTTGGGGGGCTGGAGGCAACCCCGTGACCCAAACATCGATGACAGCTGTGCTATCATGGCATGGCATCGACCGCCCTCCTCTCGCCACCTCCCCCTGGGTGTGAGCCAGGGTTAACGGGGCAGAAACGCCGATACGTTTGACTAAACACTCGTGATTAAAATGAAATGAAGACAATCAGGCCTGGATCACTGGGAGGGGACGACAACGGAGGGGATGGGAGTTCATTTCTGACAAACAACGGCCTGTGGCAGCTCGTGACAGGGGGTGGCAGGGGATGCATTGCGTGTGCTGGTTGTCACATCGTACCCGGTGTTTATTTTCGACATCCCCTACAGGTCAGCCTTTACCAGCTAAATCAAAATTAAAGGTATTAGCCAGCCTGTACGGCGTGGTAAACGATACAATTAGCTCAGCTCAGCCTATTTTCCTAATCCTGTGTGATGAGGGTCAGATTAGATGCGTGGGGTTTTCTGGCCTTAACAGCTCTCTTGGCTTCCTCTGGTCGGGCTTCCTGAGATGGGGCTTTCTGTACTGGCCTGAGCCACTTTTCATGGAATTGTTAGAGTTGGAAGGGACCTCTGGAGATCATCTAGTTCAACCCCCCTGCCAAAGCAGGGTTGCCCAGAACACAGCACTCAGGGCTACATCCAGACGGGGGTTGGTGGTCTCCAGAGAAGTGGACTCCACACCCTCCCTGGGCAGCCTCTGCCAGGGCTCTCACACCCTTACCCCAAAGAAGTTCCTCCTCATTCCTCCTCCTTCCTACGTACCAGCTTGTGCCCGTTGCCCCTCGTCCTGTCGCTGGGAACCACTGAGAAGAGTCCGGCTCCATCCTCCTTCAACCTACCCTTCAGATCCTCATGAGCATGAAGAAGGTCTCCCCTCAGCCTTTTCTTCTCCAGGCTCAAGAGTCCCAGCTCTCTCAGCCTTTCCTCATCAGGGAGATGCTCCAAGCCCTTAATCATCTTTAGTTTAGCCAACAATATAACAACTTAATAAAAGTGATTTGATGAAACCTGAGGCTCCCTTCAGAGTGTAACATCTAAAATAAACACCAGTCAGGAGAAAGAACTGGGTCTAGTCATGCGGGCACTAATAGGCTTTCATGGCCTTGAGCAGCTTCACCTGGGACCCCCACCCACGCACCCTCTGCCCCTTGCTCCATAAAAGCTTGGAGCCAGGCCCTTGCTCTTGGTCTGAGCTGGAGGGTGGGTGAGTTTGTCCTGGCTTGGGCTATTGGGCTGGCTATTCTGGGGTGGGGTTTTGAGGCTCTTGTAGGTGGTCTTCTCTTCTGTCTTGTTTCTCCTGTTTGAGTCCTCAGCACAGTTATTTTCACTGAGGTAGCTTAGGTCCTGTAGGATGCTCCAGGTTCCTGCTTGTGCCATGGCCACCTTTGTCTCTTGGTTCAATCCTATTCCTGTTCCTTACTGGTACTTGGGGAGCCAGGGTCTCACCACCCTCACAGCAAGGAATTTCTTTCTGGTATTTAATCTAAATCTTCCCTCTTCCAACTTAAAATGGTCCCCCCTTGTCCTGTGGCTCCCCTCCCTGGTCAGGAGTCCTTCCCCAGCTTTTTTGGAGCCCTTTACAGGGCTAGAAAGAGCTCTAAGGTCTCCCTGGAGTCTTTTCTTCTCCAGGCTGAACCCAACTAATTATCTCAACCTGTCCTTACAACAGTAGGGCTCCAGCCTTTCATGCCCATGGCCTTCTCTGGCCCTGCTCCAACAGCTCCATGTCCTACTTGTGCTGAGGACTCCACAGCTGGATGCAATGCTCCAGGTGGGGTCTTCCCAAAATGGGGGACTAGAATCCACCCCCCTTGCCCTACTGTCTGTGCTATTTATGCACTATCCAGAAACCTTTTCCCAGGTGGCTGGGGGGTAGCCAAAGTCTTTGAATCACCCTGAGTAGCCAAAAAAAAATATCTTTTTATAAGCCTCAAGAAGTGGATTCAGGGCTGAGTCTGTGTTGGTCGGTGCCATGTGTTGCTAAGGCCTGGAAATTAGCTAAATTGGGAGAATTAAGGGTTTCTGGTGGAAACAGCTTTAGGCTGGGTGTGTGTGTTGGGGATAATGTTTGGGCTTCAGACTTTTTTTTTTCTTTTGTACCTTTGAGAAACAAAAGCTACGGAGGAACCTGAGGCAGAGAGGGCTTGGGAGAAGAAGTTTCTGAGCAGGAGAACATTTTATCAACAGGAAAAAATGAAAATTGGGGGAGAGCAGTGAGTGACCATGGGCTCAACTGAGTATCTCCAGGATCTCACCTGCAAAAGCTCTGAGGAGTGTCAATAGGGAAGGTTTAATTGATGGTGACTGTTGTGGCTGGTACAGAATTAGAGAAGCTCCAGACTGAGCAGGGAGGACTTTTATAGCAGTGAACAGATGAGCATTGTGAAAGATGACTGTGATTCTTTGGGCATTTCTGGGTTAGATTGCAGTAAAATTGCAGCAAAAGGCAATTTTGCTTTAATCAACTATATAACAAAGCCCCAACATAGTAAAGAGCAGGAGGCATCAGAAGATAGGAAATTGTCAGCATTGCTGGAGCTGAAAGATAAGATTGTACTCCCTATGGCTAGGCTGAAAGGAGATAAATTATCCTTATGGGCAATTCAGAAAGAAAATAATGTACAATTAAAGTTGTTTGAATTACAGTTCTGGGGAAGCACGGGTGGAAGAAAGAGGCTGTTTCAGTGGAAAGTCTGAAACCTCCTTCCCATGTGCTTTTAGGAAGCAGAACTCATTTTTGGAAAAAAGGATGATAAACTGGGCAGGGCAACCCCTGAAGAAGAGCAAAGGATGTGTTAAAAGGGATGTCAGAGAGAAATGCTGATCCTGGGGGGGATGTGTGCATGGAAAGGGAGCCAGCTCTGAGCTTGGGACAGCACAAGGACCTGATCAAAATATAAGCCATTTAAATTACATGCTTTTTTTATTGATAATTAAAAGATTTCATATATTTAGGAAAGGGGCAGGATGGCTGGAAATCTCTTCAGAGGTCCTTACCAGCAGTCCTGGCTGGTCTTCATCTCAAAACCTTGGATGGGGTGGGTGGTGGAGGAGGGTGGTGGTGTTTCAGCAAGGCTGGGGTGCAAGGAGCATTCACAAGCAAGGATGCTTGTAAAGCTGCAACCAGGAACATCTCTTTACCCTCTGTCCCATCCCTAGGGTCACCAGGCTCCAGCATGTGGCATTGTGTCTCATGGGAATGGTTTCCAGGCTTCAGATGAACCTCAGTCCTGAGGCTGTGTGTCCTCCACAAAAAGCAGATGAGGAGGGCTCAGAGGTATGTGGTTATTTCAGGTTTCTGCTGACATCTGCCCTTCCTCAAGCTGGCTTTGAGCACAGCAAACAAACCACAGGCTAAAGGTTAAATAAACAAAAAGCTGCTTACAGGAATGTGTTTGCACGAGCTCAAATAACTGTCCTGAAGCTACCTGTGCTCCTGATGGGGCTTTGCTTGGATGGGGCAGGCCAGGTAGGACCTGTGACTGCATCCACGGGTGGGCCCTGCTGTGGGGAGACAGGGTGGTCCATGCCACAAACCTTCCCTGGTGGCTCATCAAGCTGCTGCAAAAGCATGGGGGAACAAGCAGCTGATCTGCAGTTTGTCGTGACAACGTCTTTGCCTGGCTTTGTGAGTGGGAATCTCCTTGTGGGACTGTTCCTGAGTGGGTGGCAGGATATTTGGGAGAAAAAAATCGGTGTATCCCGTGCCGTGAGGTCCTCAAAAAAAGCTTGCAGCTCTTCTTGCCATCCCACCAGCCACCTGGCAAGGGGGCTTGGCTCCAAGCAGATGGTGATGGGGAGGATTGTGATGGGAATAATGGTGTGAATGTGGTATCTTGTGTGTGACACATTTGATACTTCGCCATGGGACAGTTGTGATTTCTAGCTCTAAAGCACCAGCTGCAAATGAGCTTCATGGTGGCTTCTGCTGGCAGCTGCCTCGGAGGATGAGGAGAATGAGGAGGAGGAGAAGGATGATGGTGTTGAGATGGAGGAGCTGCTTTGGGAAGGGCTTTTCTTGGAAAAAGCTCTGTTCTGTGTGGCACAAGGTGGGTTCCAAAAATGTGTGGATGAGTCTGGAAATGTGGTGCACTAGCGCTTGGCTTCCTAAAAATCAGCTGCTCCTGGAGCAGCAGTGTGGGCGTGATGCCCTCTCAAGGCTTTGTTTTCCTTTGGCTCATCCCTTTCCTACCACTGTAATAACTCCTTCTCCCCAGTGGCCTCTTGGGACAGCTGTGGCACGGATTATGGCTGGGATGGAGCCACTGGTGTGGTTATGTGGTGTTCTGGCTCCCTTGTCTGCTGAATTTCTACCCAAGCTGGTGGGATCCAAACCACCCCTTGGGCTTCAAACTTTAGGTAAAGTTTGCTTGTGTGCTCCTGGGGAGAGGAGGGACAGTCAGCAATGTGATCAACACTTAGTTTCCTGAGGAAACTGAGATTAAAAGGGGTGTTTGGTGTGTCTAACAGCGGGGACGCTAATGGCATCATGTTCTCTTTCCTTGAGGGATGCTGCTGGGCTGTGGAGGTGGGGACACAGGACGGTAGAGACTGGGGCTGTGTGTCTGTCCGTGGGCTAACAGCAGGCTGTGCCTCAGGAGCTCGCCCGGCAGATAGAATCACAGAATTGTCTAGGTTGGAAGGGATCTTTAAGGTCATCTAGTCCAACCATCAACCTAACTCTGATAAAACCCATCATTAAACCATGTCACTGAGCACTATGTCAACCTGCCTTTTAAATACTGCCTGAGATGGTGCCTCAACCGCTCCCCCAGGCAGCTCATTCCAATACTTCATAACCCTTTCCATGTAAAAATTGTTGCTAATACCCGGTCTGAACCTCCTGTGGTGCAACTTGAGGCCATTCCCTCTTGTTCCGTCACCTGTGACTTTGGAGAAGAGACCTACCCCTGCCTTGCTGTGGCCTCCTTCCAGGGGCTTGGAGAGAGTGAGCTCACCCCTCGGCCTCCTTTTCTCTAGGCTGAACACCCCCAGCTCCTTCAGCTTCTCCTCAGATGATGGGTGATGGACCAGTGTGGTGGAGTCTACCAAGTGGGACCTGCCACCTGCAGCTCTACCAGGTTCTGCCTTGTCTCTGGTGGGCATCTCCTAGGCTAGAGCCAAGGTCTGAAGAGTACTGGTGTCAAATGCAGCCTTAAACTCTCCACTGCTTACGTAAAGTCAGGCCCGTGGCTGATTAAGGTTATATTTGGAGTTGGCCTTAAGAGCCTATGCAGCTTTTGGGCAAACACGGTGGTGTTTGTGAGTGGCATGGACCCTTTGCAGCTTATCTTGCCTGGAAACAGGTTGAGCACCTGATGGCCTGGGCATGGTTTGTTCCTCACCAGTATGAGGTCTTTTTGGAGGTCTGCATGCCTAGACTGTGGTGTCACCCTTCCCTTGGGACGTGATGATCCTGTCCCAGGGTGTTGCAGCTCTACCTTGGCACCACCCAGGGATTTATTCTGCCTGATTTCCCTTGTGTGTGCACTTGAGGCTGCTGGGCTGCCTACGTGGAGTTTGCTTGTTGTTGCAGTGTGGGGGTTTGAGTTTATTGAAGAAAACACCTTAAGGAAAGGCTTTAGAGATAAAACTCTCTTCTTTTTTTTCTTTTCAATCGTGATTTGATGGAACCCATAGTGAAAGTAATCTTGCAGGGGTGTTACTAGGGAAAAGAAAAGCCTTGTGACCTTTTTTCTCTGATAAGAAAATACCTTAGTAATATTTACAGATAGCTGGCTTGCTCTGAACTGAATTAATTTCCTAGGAGATCAAAATGCACTACGTGCTTTGGAACTGAACCAGAAACTGAACTGCCTACTCTGCTGTGGACACACAATTTGTCTGGTGGGGTTGGGAGAGCGAGCCCATGATGCAGCGATGATGGGTGTGGAAACATCAGGTAAATGTCCTGGATGATGGTGAGCAGGTAGGAGGTGGCTGCATGGCAGTGTTTGGGAAGCTGCACGTGGTTGCTATCATTGGAAAGCAATTAAAAGCTGCAGGGGTTAATGAGGATACCCATCAGGTGAGGGGAAATACATGGGTGTCACCTTGGAGACATCCCTGCTGTGAAAGTTCTTCTGCCTTCACCGTGTGAAACTTGGTGGGGAGCTGGCAGTGCTGTGGGACCTTCTCCCTGTGTCAGGGCAGACCCCCTTTTCTGTCTCAGCCTCTATTCAAGAGGGCACATGGCAGGACCTGAGCTGTGGTGTCCAGTGGTCCCAGTTATGAGCAGGACAGGGAGATGTGATTTGCAAAGCTGTCAGTGCCAGACTTGAGGCATTCCTCTCACCTCAGGTTTTGCAGGAGTGATGCTCCTGCCTGCTCCCTTCCTGCTGGTACCCACAGCCTGGCTGGAGGAGGAGGATGATGTTGGGAGGACAGGCCTTAGCTTTGAGGGTGGCTGTGGAACAGCAGAGGGTGCTCCAGGGATGGATGAAGATGAAGCTGCAGATGCTGGGAGCTGAGCACAGAGGGCAATTGCTTTGGAATTCTCAGATTTGGGGGGAAAAAATATTCCCCCCCCTTTTTTTTTCTCTCTTCCTCCATACTGTCCTCACTGGCTCTTTGGTGATGATGAGTCCCAGCCTCCCTCACCACTCACATCCAGTGGGGTTGCTGGAGAGCCGAGGTGGTGGTTTGTGGCCTTTCTGCTGTAGATGCTGATGGCAGCAGAAAACAAAGTGGGGAGGGGAAAAAAAAAAAGCCTTATTTTCCATGTCTGGGAGAGGGGAAGTCATCTCCTGGGGCCTGGTTGCTCCCTTGTGCCTCAAAGGCAAGGCAGAGGAAACAAAACAGATCCTTTTCATCCCACAGTGTCTGATCTGAGGGCTATTTCACAGCAGTTTGGGGAAAACTAAGTAAAGGTGGTGGCGGTGCTGGCCCCTTCCCCGCTGCCCAGTATGCAGTCCCACCCCTTCCCCTGCACTGGGGCTCCCCAGTATGGGATTTGGGGTGCTGATCCCACCGAATTGCTAACTTTTTCCAATAAAAGTCAGCAAGATGGGCTCATCTACAGTGTGGGAGCACCCAGTGTTGGCAGCCCAGACCTCTAGTACCTTTGGCTGTTGCCACCCTGGGTTCCATCTGGAGTTTAGGACAGATAAAGTTGTGTGGTCCCCCACCCCCGAATTTGGGGAGGGGGGAGACCATTTGCTGTAGCTGATGTGAACTGAAGGACAAACCTAGGCTCAAAGCCTGCATTTTGAGCATCTCCTGGTGGTGGGGACCTGCTGGGTCCGTGTTGGGAAGGAGAGAGGAAAGGGTTGATGTGTACCTGGGTGCCACCCAGGTGCAGGATGAGGGCTTGGCCAGGTGTGTGCCCACATCTGGGAGCTCACCCCAGTTCTGTTAGCATCCCACTGGGGTGGTTCTGCATCTGGAGTCTCTTGGTGGGCGTGCTCTGCTTATGAATGACCTTTATGTGCTGCAGAAATGCTGAGCTCTCTCCAAAGCAGCCTCCTGCCACCAGGCACAGACCTAAAACATCTGTGCTTGGCCAGTGGTGAGTGACTCACCGTCCCCAGCCGTGACCCTGCACCTTGGGATGGCCACATCCAAAGTGTTACAGCTCTCTTTCTCCTGAGTGAGCAGAGTTGAGGTTATCCAGATGCAACTCTATCCAAAATAAAGGCAAACAAAGGCTCAGAAGCCCCAGGTATGAATCATAGAATGGTTAGAGTTGGAAGGGACCTCATAGATCATCAAGTTCCAACCCCCCTGCCATGGGCAGGACACCTCCCACCAGAGCAGGTTGCTCCAGGCCCCATCCAGCCTGGCCTTGAACCCCTCTAGGGATGGGGCAGCCACAGCTTCTTTGGACAACCTGTTCCAGTGCCTCACCACCCTTAGGTTACTGCCATGGGGTGTGTCTGCTCCTGGTACCAACTCACTGTTCTGCCTCGTGGCTCAAAGCAGCCTCAAAACCTCATTCCTGCTCCTTCACATCCTTTGCTTGTTGCCGGTGTGATGTTCCTTGTGCTGGTTTGAGGCGGCAGTGAGAGGAACCGGAGTAGTTTTCCACAGGACCAAGGACTGATCCAGCTGATGTTGGCTTCCAAAATGCCCCAAAACAGATGATCTGGGCAGCTTTTGGGGGAAGAAATCCCAAGGTGGGATTTACCATCTGCTCCCCTGCCTTGTGCCAAAGATGATGAGGGGGTTAAAATATATCTGTTCTGAGGAAAGGCTGAGGGAATTGGGCCTTTTTAGTCCCAAGGGGGGATCTGATCAATGCCTATAAATACTTAAAGAGTGGGTGTCAGGAGGATGGGGCCAGTCGGCAGGACAAGGGGTAATGGGCACAAACTTGAACATATGAAGTTCCATCTCAACATGAGGAAGAACTTCTTTCCTATGAGGGTGGCAGAGCCCTGGAAGAGGCTGCCCAGGGAGGTGGTGGAATCTCTGTCTCTGGAGACATTCAAAACCTGTCTGTGTGGACCTGCTCTGGCAGGGGGTTGTTAGAGATGATCTCCAGAGGTTCCTTCCAACTCCTACAGCTCTGTGATTCTGTGAACAGATGCTGAAGATGATGTGTGCCAGCTGTCCTGTGCTGGAAGGAAATACAGGAGATCCTCCTGAGCATTGTGTGTTTGATTTCTACATCATTAGCAGCTGGAAGCTGCTGGTGCTGTGCAGTATTTCTCTGCTCTTGATGGGAAGGAGAAGCTCTCCTGGGATGATGGAACTGACACACATGCTCCTTGTCAGGAGGCTTCAGATTTGCCCCGGCACCTCCATCCATCCTCTCTGGCTGTCCCTCCTCCCCTAGATCAAATTCTTGCTGAGCATGAAATTAAACTTGCAAATTGCAGCCCTTTTTTTTGCCTTTCTGTATTTTTTAATATTATTTTGTCAGCTTCATTATTATTCACATTTCTTATGCACATACCTTGGGTACTACAGGGTTTGAGGAAGGCAAATTAGCCAAGAAAGAATCATTTGGGATGGAGAACAGCTACTATTGAAATTCCTCCCTGGAAGCCCTTTCATTGTTAATTATGAGCAGACTTGCAAGCAGCATGGATTTTAATTTTTAGCGAGTTTTGATGTTGAAAAATCTGTCTTTGTTTCCAAGCTCTCTCTTTTTTTCTTTTCTTTTTCTTTTGGGGTGTGTGTGTGTGTTTGTATTTAACACCAAGAAAGCTCCTGGTGCTCAGATGCTCGCTTTGTATCTTCAAAGTCTAACAGGAGCGTTGCTGCACTCGCAGTTAAGGTATCAAAGCCACGACGCTGCTTTTATCGTGTGAACTGTTGGAAGAAGGGACAAAGTGATGAAGCTGTGATAGTGAAAAGCCCTGGGAGGTTTTTTGTGGGGGGTCTTTGTGAGAACCTTAGGTTCCGCCAGGATTTTCTGGGGTGTTGCTGAACTTTGATGCTGGGGGTGCCCATGGACTTATTGCTGATGAGTCAGTCCATCAGCTGTATCCTGGCTGCACCAAAAGAAGCGTGACCAGCAGGGCCAGGGAGGTGATTCTCCCCCTCTACTCTGTGCTTGTGAGACCCCACCTGGAGTCCTGTGTCCAGCTCNGGTGTCCCTGCCCATGGCAGGGGGTTGGAACTTGATGACCTTTAAGGTCCCTGTGAACTCTGACCATTCTGCGATGTGGCCTGGGAGGGGGAATGAGCTTGTGTGGAAGGTCCCTACTGCAGCACTGGGGGCTGATGGTTGGATCTTCTCTACCAACCCTACCACGAAAAAAAAGGATGGGGTGATGTGGCTCATGTCTGGTCTGCAGGAGTGGGGATCACGCAGCCCTCTGCGCATCTAGGCAGGGAAAGAGAAGTCCTCTTGATTCTTAGGGCACATCTGCCAATCGAGCACAGGGCTCCCAATTTAGTTGCGAGGCTTTTTGAAACACATTGGCTTCATCCTTCCTCCTCCTTGCTGCTGTCACTCACGGTGCCTGGGTCAAGATGTACAAAATCCTTGTCTGCAAGAGGGGAAAAAAGAAATCAAATGGTTTTAAATATAGCATCTTTGGGGTTTATTTTTACTTGCTTTTTAATTTTAAGCTCTTCAGGTTTGCTTGTTCCAGCTTTCCTCTGTAATCAAAAGGGTGAGGAGCTTCCTCTGCTCTGGAGCAATGAGAGACTCAAACCTCCCACACAGACCCCGGGGACACAGGCTGCAGCCTCCGGAGCCTCGAGGACAGGGCAAAAGCTGCTGGTATCCAGAGGCCTTCTGTGAAAAAACAGGTTAAAAAAGCAAGGAGCTGCTTCCGTTGGGGAAACATCTGCTGTGTGTGTGTGTGCTGCTGAAAAATTGCCCTTGCAGACAGCCTGGCTCCCTCCCAATGCCTTGCTCTTCCTCCTCTTCCTCCTTTCCTGCCACGCTCCCTTTCCTGGTCTCGATCCTGATGCGTGTCAGGGAGCGGGCGCTGGGTGCTCGCCTGCCCTGGGCTGGATAAAAAGGAGACATTGTCTGTGGGAGCGTGGGAGGAAGCTCAGCGCCAGGGCCCTGCCCCAGCCAAAAGATGCCAGGGGGAGGAGACCACCATGGCTCCCATCGGGTTGTGGGGACCATGGTGGTATCCCCCCTGGAGCCCAGCTGGGTTGCACCCCCAGAAAAGTGAACCCCCAAAGACGGTGAGATGGGTTTCCCAAGGGAATAGTGGTTCTTTTGCGTGGGTGATGCAGGAGGAACACTGCCCCCATGCCTTGGGGGGCTTGAGGTCTTGTTCATCCTGGGGCTGGGGGACACGTTCAAATATTTGGGGTCCCACCCCACCCCGAGCCCCCAGTAGCATCTTCCACTGAGCACAGCGTGGGGTTGCTGGTGCCTCCAGGCAGCTGGTGCTGGTAAATGATTAGCCAGGTTTTTCCCTGCCTCTGCAGGGGAAACTCCAGCTGCTTTTTGTTCTCGCAGGAGGAGACGGCTCTGCCCTCCTGCCTCACCACAGCCCAGCTCTGTGTGCCCCAGGCCCCCATTCTGTGCACCCCAATGGCCCAGCTCTGTGTGCCCCAAGGACCCCAGGTATGAGTGCTCCAATTCCCTGGCTCTCTGCACCCCAGTCCCCCTGATATGAGGCACCCTGGTCCCCCAGTTCTGTGCACCCCAATGCCCAGGCTGTTTGCACCCCAATATCCCTTGCTCTGTTCACCCCAGTCCCCAGGCTTGGTGCAACTGAACTCCCCAGCTTCATGTATCCTGACATCTCCCAGCCCTGTGCTCCCCAGTTCCCTGGTTCCATGCTCCCCAATGTCCACCAGGCATCTACACCCCCGTATCCCTGGCTTGGTGCTCCCAACCCCCCCAGCTCCATGCACCCCAATCCCTGGTGTCTGTGCTCCCTGGTTCCCTGTACCCACATCCCCCAGCCCCATGCACCCCAATCCTGTCTTGGTGTTCCCCAACTCCTTGCACCCCAGTCCACCACCCTAGTGCTTCCCAATACTCTGACTGTGTGCACCCCAATACCTGGGTTTACTGCTCCCCAGCATCCACTGGCCTGGTGCTCCCCAGTCCCACAGCTTGCTGTTCCCCGGTCCTCCGTTCCACTGCTCCCTGCTTCCCCAGCTCCAGGCACCCCAGTATCCCCATCCTGCTGCTCACCAGTCCCCTATCCCATTGCTCCCTAGTCCCTCAGCTCCGAGCACCCCAGTATCCCCATCCCAGTGCTCCCCGGTCCCCTGGCTCCGAGCACCCCAGTATCCCCATCCTGCTGCTCCCTGGTCCTTGATCCCACTGCTCATGGTTCCCCTGCTCCGTGCACCCCAGCATCCCCATCCCAGTGCTCCGCACTCCTCCAGCTCTGTGCACCCTGATGTCCCCCATCCCGCTGCTTCCCGGCTCCGTGCATACCAGTATCCCCATCCCAGTGCTCCCCGGTTCCATGCACCCCAGTATCCCCACCCTGCTGCTCCCACTATCCTCATCCCGGTGCTCTCCGGCTCCGTGTACCCCGGTATCCCCATCCCAGTGTTCCCCAGTCCTCCAGCTCTGTCCACCCCAGTATCCCACTGCTCCCAGTCCCCCCCCTCCCATTCCCCC
>VXBW01001211.1:19271-29951 GCA_013400375.1 Thinocorus orbignyianus
GGCTTTAATCCATATTTCACCTATATTTTATATTGATTATATGTGTTTATATACGTTACACATACTTACATTAAATATATATATTTATATATATTTATTTAAAGCTAAACCCCACCCCACTTGCGGGACAAAACAAAAAAGCCCCAGCTTGGAGAGGAAGGGATCAGTTCCCCTTTCCCCCATCCAAGAGGAACTTTTGCTAATCCCTCTCTTCTACTGCCAAATATCGCACCCCGAATTCCCTTTCATCCCCCCCCCGGGGGGTGGCACCCCTTCTTTCCATCCCTCTTTTCCCACTCCCCATCCCCGCACCCCCTGCCGTGTCCCGCTTTGCGAGGGGGGGACTGAAAATCATCTGAAACAGAGCCGGGCTCTTGGCTGGCACAGACCCTGGGGGGGGCTCATCCAGGCACCCCCAAAAAGCTGGGGGTGACCCAGACCGGGGTGGTGAGGGCTTCTTCTCCCCGGACTTTGCTTTTCCACCTCCTGCCATCTCACAGGGTGATGGTTTGGGGCAGTTGATAAGCTGGGTATTCCAAAAAACCTCCCAAAAGTGGCATTTTGGCTGCGTGCGTGAGTGGGGGAAAGGGGTGAGGTATGATCCCAGGATCCTGCTGCAGCAGGGGAGTTAATTATTCCTGGGGTTACCAGGGGTGTCCCTCTCCCAAGGGACACGTCCGTGGGGTTGGTTATATCCCAACTCGTGGTCTGGGGTCGAGCCCACCCTTTGGCCAGGGCCTGCACCGTGAGGATGGGGAAACTCTCTCAGGGGAAGGCGAGAGACCTGCTGACGGACTGCAGAAGAAAGGCTGGGGACACAGATGTCCCCGGGACACCTCTGAGGTGGCCCAGCAGGACTTGTAGGTTGCCAAACCTAGAAACTAGGATTTCTTTTAGCATCCCCAGGAAAAGGAAAGAGCTCCAAGGGCAAGCGTGAGGGAGGTGAGTCACGGCTTCCCTTCCTGGGGCAGCTGAGAGATGCCCCATCCCCTTCTCCCACCGTGGCTCCCTCCCTTCCTGGCTGCCTGGGCTTTGGCACGGGGCTGGCTCCGGGCTCAGCTGCTTGGGAAAAGGCAAGAGTCAGGGATATAGTTTAAGATTAAAAAGAAAAAAAAAGCTGGATAATTTGTTTTCCTCAAGAACCTTGTGCTCGGGAGGAACGGAGAGGAGATGCTCCCTCAGAGCTCTTGGGAGTAGAGTCGTGCCTCAGTTTCCCTCTTCCCTGTGCCTCAGTTTCCCCCCCACCTTGCTGAAAACCCATTGGTGCTAAAGGCTCTGGAATCTGCTGGGACAGGGATGGGACATGGCAGCAGCGATGCTGGCTGGGATATCTGAGGCTCGTTTTCTGCTCCGGGGGAGGAATGCAGGTCACGAGGAGCCCGGCGAGCCCTTGGCGTGGCTGGGGAGGGATGCTGGGGAAGCCAGCAAGCCACGGTAGCCAGAAGTGCTGGGCATCTTGCCCTTGCCTCTCCCCACATCCAGCTCTGAGATGTTCTGCTTTTATTCCCTATTTTTTCGGGACAACCTCATGCCAGAGACTTTCCTGCGGTGAGCAGGGATGAACCTTGCAGCCTTCCAGCCGCTGGTGGAGCCAGGAATCTCCCAAAACTCTTAGGGCTTGGTTTTTAACCATTTTGGACACTGGTGGGGAGTTGCCTCCTCTTGGGAGACCGGGGATCTAGCAGCTCAGTGCTGCAGGGAAAAACTGGGAAAGAGAGAAGTGGGAGGGGAGGAGAAGCTGCGAGGAGGGGAAGAGGCTCACGTGGCTTCCCGGGGCACCGGCCAGCGCCTCCGGCACAAGAGCTGCCTCCGGGTCCCTCACGTTTGCCGGTGTGGGGGACACACTGGTCCCTTGGCTGGTGGCAAACCCCCCTCCTGGCGTTTTTTGGTGGGGTGGGTGCTCTGGTTGCTGGAGAGGGTGGCCAGCATGGAATTCTCTGCCTGATGATGGTCTCCTCCCCTCTCTTGCTCTCTGCCCCCAGTCCCCAGCAGCCTCTTTAGCCTTTTCTTCTATTTTTTTCCTTTTTTTTCCCCAGCTTGGGGTGCTTGTCCTGAGAGAAAAGACTCCCCGTGAGAAGGACGCCTGGGGCCGTGCTCACTTCTGCTTCCTCACCCAAGCTTTCTTTGTGCCAAGGATGCTCTGCCCACTGCCGCTCACCCTGGGAGCACTGGTGCTCAGCCTGGCAGGTGAGCCGGGGTGTGGGGGTGATGGTTTGGGGTTGTCACCACCCCGAAGATGTCCCAAATGCCACCTTCATCCCCCACCAAGTTGCCTTTGAGCACCATCAAGGTGTTTTCTCCTGCTTTCGTGGTCCTCCCGCTGCCCAGAGTGTCATCCCCAGGAGTGTGATGCCTCCTGGTGCACCTGGGCCACCCCCTGTCACAGGGGGCCACCACCTCCCATGTGCTACAGCTGGGACAACTAAACCCTGAAGATTTTGGATTTACCTGGCTCTGTCCCCATGTGCTGCAGCTCCTGCCCCCTCCAAACCTGGGAGAGACGTTGGGACTGAATCCATTCGGGATGCTCAGCAGTGATTCCAGCCAGGCTGGGTCATGCTCCTAAAACCCGCTGGCATTTATTATTAGCTGGAGGGAGACGTGACACTTTGGAGTCTGCCAAGAGGCGGGCGGGCTGCCCGGGCGCTCTTCTCCTGCCTGTCTGCCCATCTGCAGTCCCTGGCAGGGCTCCTTCCCGCAGTTCCTCATCCTCCCCGTGGCTCCTCATCCTCCCTGCTTGGGCTCTTGCTTAAAATTTAATGTCTCGTTGCTGCCCTTGTCCTCGGTTTGCTCTTGGTCACGGCTTTGCTGCGTTCTGCAGCGGTGTTGAGGCCGAAATACAAAGCAAGTCCTTGGTCCAAGGTGGGTTTTTGGATTTTTTTCCCCTTTTCCTCCCCCTTTTGGAGCTGGGAGGAATTGGTGAATGAAGCCCTGCCGGTGCCCTGGGTCTGGTTTGGGGGAACATCGCTGATGGCTGCCAGCGGGGGACCCCAGGACTGGCACTGAGCGTGGAGGGTCTGGCAGCCCTGGCAGGGTTGGTGTCGCTCCCTGACGCGGTGGCAGGGTTGGCATCGTGCCATGGCACTGGGACAGGGTTGGCATCTTGCTGTGGCACGCGGGTTGGCATGGAGCTGGAGCAGTGGTGCCATCTAGCGCCTGCCAGCCTGGAGTTGGCTGGTCCTGGGGACACGGGACTGTCTCCCCACTGTGTTGCCCTGCTGCAGAGTGCAGGGGGGGTGCAGGTTTGGGTGCCCGTGGCCACAGCTGGTAACCGTGGTCAGTGATGTCCCTGGTTTGGTGCTGGATGTGGGGCTGTCTCCCTTCTGGCAGGGTGGGCTTGGCTGTGGGACATTGACGGGAATGGTCTTGAGATGTTACGTGCCTGTGGGTCCTTCCCATGAGCATCCCTTGACTTGCTTAGATGTTGCCTGGGTAAAGAGTTAAGGAGGTGCTTCCACATGGTCTCACCACTTTCTGCTTTTGTCCTTGTCACCCTCCTGCAGGTGCCATGGAGATCCAGGTCCCAGATGAGCCTGTGGTGGCTCTTTTTGGCCGAGACGCCACACTGCGCTGCTCCTTCTCTCCTGAGACCAACTTCAGCGTTGACGACCTGAGCCTTATCTGGCAGCTGACAGACACCAAGCGCTTGGTCCACAGGTTCTCTGGTGGCCAGGACCAGCTGGCAGACCAGGTTGGGAGCTACGCCAACCGTACGGCCCTCTTCTATGACCAGCTGGCCCAGGGCAATGTCTCACTGCTCCTCCGACGTGTGGAGATCTCAGATGAGGGCAGTTTCACCTGCTTCGTCCGGGTCCGGGACTACAGCAGGGCAGCAGTGACATTGCAGGTGGCAGGTGAGAGATGGAGAGTTGGGGTGTCCCTCTGTGTCTCCCCAAGGAGAAGGGTTCTCCGTCATACTTTGCTGCTCTGTGAAGCTGTTCTCTCTCTACCCTTTGCCATGGTCTGGTCTCCCCATGAAGGAGGGTCTCTGTTAGAGACTCTCCAGCTGCCTTTCCCCAAAATATTGCTGTTTGGGGCTGTGGTCCCTTCCCTGCCGCAATGGAGAGGCTCTTAGTTGAGAGGCCACCTGGAAGCATGGGCATAAATGAACCAAAACTGGGGAAGCTTCAGCTGGTTGGTCTTATCAGCTGGAAGAGTCTATCCTGGAGCTTGCTCAACCTCATTGGGTTGCTTCAGATCCTAATCCTTTGGTCTTCTCCATCGCCTCATGCTGACCGTTCTCTCCCTTGCAGCTCCGTACTCCAAGCCCAATATGAACCTGGAGCCCAACAAAGACTTGAAGCCAGGAGATCTGGCAGCTGTGAGTTGCCATGCTTCCCGTGGCTACCCCGAGGCCAGCGTCCTGTGGCAGGACAGCCAGGGCAGCAACATCACGGAAAATGTCACCACGTCCCAGGTGGCCAACGAGGAAGGTCTCTTTGACGTGCATAGTGTCCTCCAAGTGCTGGTGGAGCCCGGCAACACCTATTTCTGCCTGGTGCGAAACCCAGTGCTGCAGCAGGAGACCCAGGCCTCTGTCACCATCACGGGTGAGCCAGTGAGGGCCAAAACTGGGGGAAGGAAGGGGTAGGCTCTGTCTGAAGGAGGTGACCATGGTGGCACTGGGATCCCTACTGGACCTACAAGGGTGACTTGAGGCTGTGCTGTCCTCCCCATCACCCCATGCCAGTGTCCCAGCTAGAACTAGTGTCCCTAGATCTTAGTCTCTAGCTTTTTAGTTGCCCCATCCCAATCTAAACCATTCCAGAAAGGTCACAGTAGTTGTCTTCTCGGCCATGGGATGCTCTCAATTCAGGGATCTTCACTCCAGCTGTGACAACACTACTTCAGAAACACAGGCTGGAGGAGTTCATCGAGCACGTTCAGCCTCACCTCTTCCCTCTGAGCTCCTCCCACAGCTCTTTATAACTTTGTGTGCTCCTCAGCAGCATTAATTAGCGTTTAATTACCCTTGGTATGGCACTTGATGGGTTGGGAAGGTGGGTCATTGGAGGAGCATAAACTTTTGGGCTGGATGCACCAAAAACTCATGTGGGTACTGGTGGCTGGGAGCAGAGGGGTGGCTTTCACCTGGTCTCCCAGGTGCACGAGTGTTGGGATGACATCAGTAGAGGGTCAGAGTTTGGGACAAGACTTTATTTGGAGAAGGAGCAATATTACAGAGAAAAATCAGATTTCCAGCTCTCCAGGAGATACCCACTCGCCCCAGTGGTCCCTCTCAGGCCATCGTGGGCCCCAGGGCAGATGTCCCCATCGTCCCAGCCCCACACTGTGAGGTGAGAGGGGAAAGGGAGCGAGTGCTGCAGCATCTAATGCTTCTCTTGAGCTTCTTAGCAAGTGAAGGGCCAGCCTGCCGTTTGAATTCATTAGTGCAATTATTTAAAAATTAATGAAGCATTTTAGGGAGTGACTCAACCTGCTGCTTCCCCGACCGGATCCAGACCTGCTGGGGGAGGCCATAATTAGAGGCAGCAACAGTTTTATTTCCAAAGCCACCCTCTGTGCCACCAACTCCCTCCATGGGGATGTTCCCTTGCCACCATGGAGGTCCCAAATGCTGGGCATGCATCCCTCTGGTTGAGCTTTGGTGCTCACCATGGTGGTATTTCTCTTCCCTCCCACCATGCAAGGCCAACACCTTGCCTTCCCTGCCGTGGCTCTCTGGGTAACGGTGGGACTCGCTGTCTGTGTCGTGGGGCTCCTTGCCGTCCTGGTGTACGTGTGCCAGAAGAAAATCCGTGAGAGCTATGAGGAAGAGGAGGAAAACGCTGGCAACGTGGCAGGTACCCCCCAAAAATGGGATGGGGCTCGCAGGGAGGAAGGGTGATGGATGGGGCAATGGGTTTGCTTTGGTGGTGGCATCTTTTAAAGGGTGAAGGGATGCGTGGAGCTGCTGGGGTTGGTGGGCACCACCAGATCCATGCTGGAGAGCCCATGCTGGCTGTGGGCATTGCTCCAGGCAGCTCTTTAAAAAAAAACACTTGATTTTCAGCCCACCCACCATATCTACCCCTTTAACCTCCCTGCTCTGAGCATCTTCTGCCTGCCTGGTACCCACACCTGGGCACGTGTAGGACGTCTCCTCCAAGAAGGTGCCTCTAGCAAACAGCAGGCACTTTGACACGTGGAAATAGCATGAGAGAGATCCTCCATGCTCTTGTTTTCTGCATCCTTCTCCTGTTTGTTTTTGCTTTTTTTTTCCCCTCTCTTTTGTTTTTTTTTTTATTATGGAGAGACTTTTGAGCAAAAACAGGGAGGCTTTGTTGCTTTAAAACAAGCTGCTGTGCTCTGCAGATGGCTGCAGAAGCAGCTCTCCTGGCGTTTCCCGTTTGTATTCTCTCACTCAGTCCCCAGGCACTGGCTCTGCCAAAGCCTTTCCCTGCCAGCATCACGCTGCGGATTTGGGACCCACAGCCTCCCTCCCCGGGGGCTCCCGTTTTCTCCTCCCCTCTCTGCCAACGAGGATGATGCCCCTGTTGATGCCTGGCTGTCGGGTGTCCCCCAGCAGTGGGGACCGAGTGGGTTTTTTCCTGGCAGATCCCAGGGGAATCATCTGCAGGAGATATATATATATAAATATATATATAGCTTGATTTTTTTTTATTCCACCCACCCCCAACCCCTGTTACAGACTATTTTCTCTCTGCCCAAGGGCTGTGGTGCTCAGCTGTGGTCCTGGGCCAGCTGACCTCAGTCCTTTAACATCAAGAGAGAGCTCCAAGCCCGTGATGTTTTGCACTGATGACTGCATGCCTTTAGCAATAACCTTTTGCTCTCTGGCTCTTGGTCAGCCAGAAAGTGGGCATGGACCCTGCCCAATGTGCCTGGTGGCCGTGGGAGGCAGGAGCAGTGATTTTTTGCCAGTTTTTCAGGCCAGGAACAGCATTGTGGTGTGTCCTACCCATGAGCTGCAAAGCTTTCAGGCTCCCCAGCGGGGTGACAGTCTGGTAGCCCAGTGGGTGCCACGGGAGGGAGAAGGAGATGCTCATCCCTCAGTGCCAGTGGGGTTTCCCGGAGGCATCGGGGGGTATCCGTGGTCTCCCTATTAAGCTCCTCTCCGTGTGCCACTCCAGATGGCTGCTGTGCTATAAACAGGGAGGCAAGTGGCAGCACTGTGTCACCCAGAGCTGTGGCTTTTTCTGCTTTGCTTGGAAGGAGATGTGCCACCACAAGCCTTGTGTTGTTGATGCCCCATCCCTGGAAGTGTTTAAGGCCAGGCTGGATGGGGCTTTGAGCAACCTGCTCTAGGGAGAGGTGTCCCTGCCCATGGCAGGGGGGTTGGAACTTGATGATCTTTAAGGTCCCTTCCAACTCTGACCATTCTATGATTCTGTGATTTCCACCACCCTGGGGTGCTGGGTGCAGGTGGGGACCAGTCACCTCCTCCCTGAGCATCACCAGTGGCTGGGTAGTGCCCGATCCCCAGCAGAGCTGGGGATGTGGGGTGGTCATGGGTGGCTCTGAGCAGTTGGGTAGAGTGGCAAACCAAGAGACAGCCACCAAATCCAGCTGCCTGGGACAAGGGGTGCAGGGTGGGTGCTGGGGTGAAGCCTGGCAGGTGCTTCACACGCTCCAGCTTGTTCTTTTGCAGGGACAGAGGAGCAGGATGAGGAGGGGGAAGAACCCAAGACAGGTGGGTGCGTGATGCTGGTGTGTTACATACGTGAGTGTTCTATAACGTGCGCTTGTGCCCTACACATGCAAACACCCCAGTGTCCTTTGCACCCTCCAGCGATGCTCAGCACCCCTGCCATGTTTGGTGCATCCCTTCAAGCTGGCAGCTCGGTGATAAGCCATGCTATCTTTTAATAAAAAAGCACTCTCAGTGCTCTCCCATTATCCCAAAGGCCTTGTGATTGCCTTTATCTGCTGGTGAGGGAGCAAGCCCCCTTGGGATGCCGGCTCCTTTGCTGCTGGGGAGGTTGGGGGACGAGTGGTTGGTTTGTGATGGAAATTGGTGGGTGTTTTCCTCCATGGAGGCATTCCTTTGCAAGCCCCCTGGTCCTGACCATGTTTTTGGGTATTTTTTTGCCTTTCACAGCCCTGCAGCTGCTGAAGAGCCCAGAGAGCAAAGATGGTAAGTGCATTTCCACCCCAGGCTGGCTTAAGGTGAAGGTTTCTTCCTCAAACACACTTGGAGATGGTGCTTAGATCTAAGTGTAAAACATCTCTTGCATCTCCATCTTGGGGTTTTTTTAGGTGTTTTTTCCATTTTATTTTTTTTCCCCCCCAGTTTTCAATAAAATTCCCCCAGATAAATTCTTTCCCAGCATTTTTTTCACTCCACTTTGAGCTGCTTCTGCTCTGCCCACTGCTCATACCTGCCAGCAGTGATGGAGCAATGCGACCAACGGCTCTAACGTGGCATTTCTTCTCTTAACCTTCCTGTGTTCTTGGGCAGCTCAGAGCCAAGAAAAGCCTCGTGCCACCAACCTGTGTTTTTTGTGAGCAATTTGGGTCTTTTTTTGAGTGTTGCCATGGATTTACAAAGAGGAAGAGAATTGCTGGGGTTGGTCCTTGCCTTGTGGAGAGGGAGGTGTGAGCTTCATCCCTCCCCGTGCCGAATTCCCTGGCAGCAGCCTGAATTTCTGGTGGAAATTTGTGAAAATTTGGTGTCCCAGCTCCCGTTTCTGCCTTTCAGTGTCTTCTTCCAGTTCCTGCTTGCCAACAGCCCGTTGTCCATCCCCATCCCGGTCCGGTGCTGGGCTCCAGCACTTTCCAGCACTGCTCTTCCCCGACTCATCTCAAGATCTCAATCTTTTTAATTTACTTCTTTTCTTATTAAAGGCAGAGCCTTCTCCTGTGCTGCTGGTGAATCACTGCTAGTTTAACCCTCCCTTCCTCTTTTTAACAGCCCAGGTTTTTCTCCAATGCCATTTTCCCCTCCACTCTGATAGGTTTATAGAAGACTTTTTTTTCCTCCCATCCCCTTCACGCTTTTAGTGAAGCATCAGCTGGCTCCGCTTTTCCTCTCTAATTTTTTTTCCCCTCCTCCCTGCCCTTATCTCCCCCTTGCAAGCCACTGCAGCCTGTGCTTGGCTTCCCAGCCCCATGGCTTTTCAGCCCCTCTGCAGTCTGTTTGCTTAACCCCGAGACATCCCTTGCTCGCTCCTCGACCGCTTTTGAAGCAGAAACAAAGCTTGAATTAATAACATCTCCCAGGGTTTGCTGGCTGCGGGCAGAGTTTCTAGCAGGGAAGATGGATGGAGGGATAAAAACACACCTACGTGTGCCTGGCCATATTTGCTCGGGCCTGGCATCAGCCCTGGGAGTGGGGATGATTGCAAGGTGGTCCCCATTATCCAGGGCAGGGCGAGCCAGGAGCTGCTGGTAACCAATTTAACTTATTTGTTTGAACCCATGGGTTATTATTCTCTTTAAATATCTTTGACAATTCTTATTTCTTCTATTTTTCCCCCCAGATAACGAGCAAGAAATTGATTGATGGAAGCTTGGATGCCCCCAAGTAGCACCCTGTGCCCTGGACCAGCCGAGATGTCTCCAGCAGGGATGAGCCTGGGGTCCCCTAGGGAGGGCACGGACCTGCTGCCACCCCTTGTCCTGGGCCCTGTCATCGTCCTCCTTCCCCGGCCACGTCTCCAGAGCACCCTGGGGCTGGAGAGAGGCTGCATCTCTTTATCCCTGGTGAGCCCTGAAGACTAGATCCTTCCTGGAGATGGTGTGTGTGGGGAGGAGGCTCCTCCTTGTCTGTCTGTCTGTCCCCACGCTGGGCTGAGAGAAATTGGGGTTGACCATTTCCTCCAGCACCCTCTGTGCCTGCTCCTGCGTTGCTGCAGCCAAGCCAGCTGCCTTCCAGGTGCCAAATTTCAGTGCCCTTCCCAAGCCCGGAGGCCTTGAGAGGGATGATAGGCTCACTGAGGTCCCTGGGAGCAACTGATGGAGCACTGGTGGCTCCAGGAAGATGAATGGGACCTGTGGGACCCCCAGGCACAGGGGGACGGAGCTGGTGCTCTTGGCCCCAATGGATGCACCACTCTGGGGGCATATGGAGATGATTATTTTTTCACCTTGCACCACTGTGGTTCGTAGGATCATACAACAGTTTGGGTTGGAAAGGACCTTTGAAGGTCACCTAGTCCAACCACCCCTGCAATGAGCAGAGACATCTTCAACCAGATCGTGTTGCTCAGAGCCCTGTCCAACCTGATCTGGAATGTTTCCAGGGATGGGGCATTCAGCACCTCTCTGGGCAACCTGGGCCAACATCTCACCACCCTCAGTGTAAAAGAAGTTCTTCCTTCTGTCTAGTCTAAACCCTTTTAGTTTTGAAGCCATTACACATTATCACAACCAGCCCTGCTAAAAAGTTTGTCCCCACCTCTCCTGGAGCCTCTTTAGGGACTGGAAAGGGCTCTAAGGTCTCCCCAGAGCCTCCTCTTCTCCATCTCTCTCAGCCTGTCCTCACAGTGGAGGGGCTCCACCACTCCCAGCATCTCCATGGCCTCCTCTGGCCCCGCTCCAACAGCTCCATGTCCTTCTGCTTGTTGGTGGCCCCAGAGCTGGAGGCAGCACTGCAGAGGGGCAGAATTGCCCCCTTGCCCTGCTGGCCATGCTGCTGGGGATGCAGCCCAGGATGCAGGGAGCTTTCTGGGCTGTGAGCACACATTGTCGGCTCATGTTGAGTTTCTCATCAACCAA
>VXBW01001212.1:0-160851 GCA_013400375.1 Thinocorus orbignyianus
AGTTGAGCACTTTTTCCTCTTTTTCCGACGCTGAGGCTCACTTACTTGAGTTGTCACTGATCCTCATGAAGACAGTCTGCCAGTCCACTTTCCCTTTTCCATTTAGAAACTTGCCCACAGCCCTAAATTGTTGTGATTAAGTTTTACTCAACCCTGTTAGTAGCAGATAGCGTGAGGGTGCTGGCAGGAAAGGCAAAGCCATTTCATTGCTTTCATTGACCCACCTTGTACCAGAAGACAGGATTCAATCATGTTTCTTGTTTCATCGTAAGGTAGATGAATTGTATTACCTGCAAAGAAAGTCCTTCTTGAACATCTCAAAAAGAAAGGGAGGTGGGGGTGGAGAAGGAACAGCCATTTGAAAATACACAATATCAAGCACTAACACTAACCAGCCTTTTATTTTAAATCAGAAACACTCATCCAGGCTGCAAGAAACCTAGGTATCTCTTTGCTCTTCTGCTTCAGAATCATAGCATCATAGAATGGCTAGAGTTGGAAGGAACCTTAAAGATCATCCAGTTCCAACCCCCCCTGCCGTGGGCAGGGACACCTCCCACCACACCAGGCTGCTCCAAGCCCCATCCAGCCTGGCCCTGAGCCCCTCCAGGGATGGGGCAGCCACAGCTTCTCTGGACAACCTGGACCAGGCTCTTACCACCCTCACAGCAAAGAAGTTCTTCCCCAGATCTCACCTAAATCTCCCCTCTCTCAATTTAAAACCATTACTCTTCATCTTATGGCTCCACTCCCTGACAGAGTCCCTCTCCATCTGTCCTGTGGGCCACTTTTAGGTACTGGAAGGCTGCTATAAGCTCTCCCCAGAGCTTTCTCTTCTCCAGGCTGAACAACCCCAATTCTCTCAGCCTGTCTTCATAGGGGCTCCAGCCCTCTGATCATTTTCCATTGGACCCGTCTGATCAAGTTCCATTCCAATAAGTGCAACAAGTTCCAACAACCTTCCTGCCTTGAGGACTCTAAAGCTGGACTCAGTAGAATAGCCCAAGACACATCTCTTTCTTCCCAGAGAAGGCTATTACTGCTTCTCAAGTGGCTACTTGAAAAAAAGGTATCTGGAAGGGAGAGAATAGGGACTTTCCTTCTATTTTGTGGAAGATGCCCTCCTAAAATAACTCAGAATTTAGGCTGTGGGATGAAACTGAATTTACTTGTGCAGTTCAGTGTTTGGGGTACATCCTTACTGCAGGCAGGCACTTTTGTGCTAGCAATGGGCACTTCATTTTCTGAAGTACCTCAGTATATGGGGCCAGGACAGTCCCATCCCACTAGGACTGAACTAACTGGAGATATGCTCCAGCTTTTGAGCCTCCAAATCTTGATAGTTCTTCTACAAAAGGACCAGCCTGGCAATGGGGAAGTTGTCTCACACCGAAGAACAAGTTCCAGTTAGTAGTTAGCCAACAACAAGGAAAATGGAAGACAACATTGTTCCAGGAGAACTTTGAGCAAATAGAGAACTCCAAGGTAGAAAACAGACAAACCAACCCAGTGTATTTCAGGCAGCTGAAAAGGATCAGAACGCTGTTAAGATTTTTGCAGAATTGGAATTTATACCTATGTTTTATGTCTCTATCCAAGTCTTCAGGCAAACAAAAAAAGACTCTCAAAACATCTGAGGCAGCAAATACACCTACACTGAGGTCTCTGAGATTGCAGTGCTGACATTACACGCATACTAACAGCAGGCAATGGCAGCTGGTGAAAATACGAATATTCTCCAAAGTGAGAAAGAGGTGCTACTCCTCCTACCCCTCTCAGGGGCCAAGTTACAGAGTCACAGAACCATCTGCTGGCTGTTACTTGACCCAGCAGCCTTCCTCTCCCATGACTTCTGATCTCCTTGCCCATGACTCCCTCTTACCTCCATCCCAAATAAACCAAGGATGTGATAGCTCAATCTTCGGCACAACCACCCAGAGACAGCAGAAGGATAAGCAGTCAGGGGGCTCACACCAAACTGTCAAAGCTCTTCTTGCATCACTCAAAACTATTTTAGCCAGAGTTGCTGGCTATGGACCACTTGAGTACATGCAGACAATTGGATGTACAGTGACAGTGTGACAGGAGCTCTGCCTTCATGTGCATCAGCACTTACTCAGCAGGGTTTTGACTTCTTTGCATGGCAGTGTCTGTCTCAGGTTAATCCCATTCCCCACCTCAGCAACATTCATTTCAGTCCCACTGACATTTCTCTACTTCATTGTTGCCCTGTTCTACTAACTAAGACCCCTGGAAAATTTTACACGTGCCAAATGCAGGGGGGGATGCTGGACTTGAAGGGGATGTGCTATGGAGTCATGCAGACAGCCTGGGGCAGAGCAGTGACACATGGAAAACTTCTGGAAACACAAAGACCACTTATGGACAAACATATCTGGAGGGATTTTTTTCAGGATTCATCCTGAGGGAGGTAACCATCTCTATGTCTTCCTTGCTGCTAAAATGGAGAAACTTTGCCTCCATTTCAGATCATGCTTGACTGGGGACACATTTTGCTCTTTCGAGTATGGGAGCTTTGGATCAAGCCTTTCAGAAATTTTACATTACTATTCTCACTGCAGCCCCTTTTCTGCTTCAGATTTTCTGGCCAGCAATACATGCACACACATGTCTCAGTGCAGGCATAGAAAAGCTAGACACTGTGGGAAGAGCATCACTCCCCACATGAACAAACTCCTAAATTCACAAATGGTACACCCAGTACTTCTGGAAGGTGTGAGACCATCAGGCTGATGTGCTCTGCAACTGGTGTGGATCCATGTGGTGGATGCAGATGGGATTTCTGCATCTGAACAGTCCAGTTAGCACCAGTTCACAGAAACTGAAACTGGGCTGCTCTCAGCATGAGGAAAGGATTCTTGGATGTAATTGGTGGGTGGAATAGAAGGCATCTCCCAGGAAATCCAGACAGACAGTAGCGCTAGACCAAGCAGAAGTTTCAAGGAAGGCAGTTTGGAGAACCTGTCTTTAAGGAAGGAGAAATCAAGCCCCATGATAGAGGGGAAAAACACTGAGCTGGACAAAAGAGAAAATGGAGAAATTGGGTTTTCCCCTGCCTTGGCCTGCAGGAGGGCAGGGTAAAACAGAAAAAACTGGGGAGAGCACGTCCTTGGAGGAACGGCTGAAGTGCATCCTCAAGGCCATCTCTAACTCCTTAGTATTCTTTGTGTCCCTGAATACTAGTGAGCAACCACACAGCTGCCTCTCAAAAAGTGAGAGAGGGAGCAGACTGCCTGTCTGCTCTCTTGCCGAGCACAGAGAAGATGCTGCTTTCCGAAGCTGCCAGTCTATCACCTTTCATCAGCGCAAAGTATGTTTTGGTAAAGAAATGAAGTATGCAAGCTGAGGATAATTGCAGGTTGTAGAGGGCGATAATAGCTGTAATTTGGATTGTGGAAGCAATAAACCCAGGCTCAATCACTGGCTGTCTTATTTGGGAAAGAGCCCAAGCTGCAAACACTGAAAATGAAATTTGTGAAAAATATATATTTCAAGAAAAGTGATTAACACATGTCTGTTGCTATGGTTGCAGGGGGCTGAGTGCTTCCAACTTCCTGCAGGCTAAACCAAGATACTTGCTTTAAGACAGGAAGGCTGGGTGGGAGACAGTCCATCGCAGGCTCTCATGGGTACCCAGCGTTATCAATTAGTTTTATAGGTTGGACATTGAATTGTTAGGCACCTAAAGGTAGGTGGGATAAATTTTACTATTGACATAGAGTTATTAAAGAGACATTGTAAAAAAAAAATAAAAAAATCATTCCCCCCACAGTTGCCCAGTTGCCGTGTTGGTACCAATGGACTGTAAAATATTTCTAATTGTGCCTGCTGCTGATGGCTGACTCATCTCACACTGTTCCAGTTTATGACGTGCTCAGCAGGTCATATGATGTGAGGAAGATAAGGAAAATCCCATCTCAGCTTTTTGATTCTGTCTTCCTTTTTTCTTTTTCTTTAGCAATCACAGAATCCCAGAATGATATGGGGTTGGAAGGGACCTCTGGAGATCATCTAGTCCAACTCCCTTGCCAAAGTAGGGTCACCCACAGCAGGTTGCACAGGAACATGTCCAGGTGGGTTATAAATGTCTCCAGAGATGGAGACTCCACCACCTCTCTGGGCAGCCTCTTCCAGGGCTCTGACATCCTCAGAGTGAAGTGCCTCCTTATGTTTAGGTGAAACTTCCTCTGTTCAAGTTTATGCCTGCTACCTCTTGTCCTGTCACTGAGCACCACTGAAAAAAGACAGGCCCCATCCTCCTGACACCCACCCTTTAAGCATTTATAGGTGTTGATCAGATCTCCTCCTCAGTCTTGTCCAGATTAAAAAGACCCAAGTCCCTCAGCCTTTCCTCATCAGAGAGATGCTCCAGGCCCCTCATCATCTTTGTAGCCCTTTGCTGTACTCTCTCCAGCAGTTCCCTGTCCTTCTTGAACTGGGGAGCCCAGAACTGGACCCAGTGCTCCAGCTGTGGCCTCCCCAGGGCAGAGCAGAGGGGTAGGATGACCACCCTGCTGGCCACAATCTTCTTGATGCACCCCAGGATGCCATTGGCCTTGTTGGCCACCAGGACCCATTGCTGGCTCATGGTCACCCTGTTGTCCACCAGGATTCACAGGTCTTTTTTCTCAGAGCTACTCTCCAGCAGGTCACCCCCAACTGGTACTGCTGCAGTCTGGAGCTTTCTGTTAGCTTCTTGGCACCAGTGTCCCACTCAGCTATGTCTAGGCTCATTTTAGATGTCTTACGTAAAACACAACCAAAAAAAAAGGATGCAATTAATAAGCAAACTTTTTCCAAAATGAGATTCAGAGTGAATGAAACTACATTTTACTGTTGAGCAAATTCAGTTTGTGTCCTGGACATAAAGAAATGGATTAAATTGAAAATGCACAAGTGTTCCATCTAAACACTTTCAAAACAAAAATGTTGTGCTATAGAAACACAAGAAGAGTTAAATTTATATATTTTTAAAATTAAATTACATCTTTTTAATGCAAAAGTGGCCAGCATCAAAAGATCAAGATTTACATAAATCAGGCAAATGATCCAAAAATAAAGTACAATATTTATCTGCCTCTCAAAGGAAACACTACAGACTGCCCCAAAATGCTGGGTTGTGGTTTGTTTTGGTTTTTTTTCAAACCCTGTGCTTTCAACAAGAATAACAAAAAATCTTCCCAAAACAAACTTCACTGGATTTTTGAGCTTGGTCACTGACATGAAAACTCTATTATTTTCCCAGATCATAGCTGAAGAACTGAAGTTTCAATCATCTCCACCCCAGAACTTCTTCCCTTGTAAAATTGATCTCCAGGGAGAGTTTCTTTGACAGTCAGTTTAACCATCCTTTCTCTCATTTTCATCCCATTACTCCTAGCAAATTATTTTGTTAGGGTTATTGTGATGAGTGATGGGTATTCATGAGACAGTTCTCACTCTAATCTGTGTATTATGGGATGGAATATGGTCAGGAAAACTCTTACTGCTGATAGAGTGGTAATTGTTTTACTTTTAAATATCTCCTCAGCAAAGTATCTCTGGTCTGTCCATTTCTTATGGCCATGGGACAGCACCCTCATGAAATGGAAACTGCACAATTAATTGCCCATGTAGCTCACTCTGGAGGCGGGAAATCTGCCAAGAAACAGAAGGAGGAGTGAAGTTGAAAATCTGCTGAGTTCCCATAGAATCCTAGCAAAACAGTCCTATAGAATCCTAGCAAAAAAAAAAAATTGTTTTCATCTTATTTACTTATGGGAAAAGGGGTCCTCTCTTTGTTTCATGGGTGTTAAGCAGAACCCACTCCTGTGGCCTTCCATCCCAGACATGGTTTATATGAACATAAACTTGTTCTGATTCAAATATGGTATTTCCTGAAGACAGAGGACAGAAACAGAGACAGCTTCATGCTCACATTGTACACATTAGAACAGACACAGCTGCAATTTCAGTCTCCAGACATGAATAAGCAATGCTGGAAAACTAGTTGCCAGCATTTGCTACAGCCAGACAGCACATGACCCCTTGTAGACTGCTTCTGCTCCCCCAGGAGATGGCCTCTTGTGTCTGCAGAGCAGCAGGCACATGGTGTGAGGAGGGGAGATGCAGAGCTCAGGCTGGCAGAGAAACCTCAGAGACCTCGTGCTGCCCTGCTGCGGATTTTCCAGCCAATGGAACATTCAGAAAGATCCTGCCTCACATTAATGCTCTGTACACAGTCAACAGAGGATGTTTCTCCTCTTTTTTCATTCATGGCATCAGTGAATGTCTCTTCCTGACACAGCCATATGTAGGTCATTGTCTTCACCACGTTCCCACTGCTTTGGCTCTGTAACCTCAGGCACCAACACTACTTAAGATAAAAGCTGAAAATCATCTTTTTTTTCAGTTCTTAGGCAAACAGATCTGTAATCCCTTTTCACAGCTGTTTACAGGTTCCCATCACCATCTTCTTTCCTGTGTCTGGACTAGCACTTGCATCAGATAATTTTTCCATCTTGCCTGAAAGATGAGAAGTGGGAAGAGCCTGAAAGTCCCTGGCTGAGGGTCTGGCCCTGGCTCTGCAAGAATGTTGTACATCAGGGGATACAATGATACCACGGCCTGCCAGGTGAAGACACTCAGCACTGAAAGGTATTTGATCAAGGAAGGCAAACTGGAAGGAAACAAGGAAGGCCTCAATCTCAGGGCAAAGCAGCCCATAATGTTGGATGCCCTATCCATCAGCTCAGAGAGATGTCAGTGCAAAGGTGTTGAAAGCCCAGGGACACAGCTCCACTTTAAAGAGAACTGGGTGACACCCTGAGAGAGGAATCACAAGGATCAGCAAGAACAGAGGAATGAAAAGGCTGAGGTCTCTAGGGTAGTTGTGGTGCACGTAATGAACTCCAGCACGGAATGTAATCCTTGATTTTCCATAAAGTCTGCATGAAGTTTCATCCGCCTGCGAATCTTTAGCACCTGGGAAGTGATATAATGAGTTAATAAATACTTGTCTTTGCACGTCAGTTGGACGTGATGACCTTGGCTTCAGTGTACCAGCAGTCTGTAATAGCCTTTGGGCACTCCAGTTCACACAACTCTAAGTGCCTGGATGTGTGGCTCTCCTCTAAAAACTCTGACAATTTTTCAGTATTTTGGCCAAGAGATTTACATCTGACACCAGCGAGCCCATATGCTCTTCACTAGTGCTGCCCAACTGAGATCATTGCTTTCCAGAAGAGACAGGAAGATGTATGATCTGGTGGGTCCAATTGACTTTTGCTCCATTCAGATGCCATTGATCACTTCCTTGGCTTTTATTGCAGCTTTAGTCACAGAATCACGGAATTTTCATGGTTGGAAGGGATCTCTGAGGTCATAGAGTCCAACCATACACATACACAAAAAAATTAATTTAATTTCCTACAGCCATAAGAGCAACCTGAGCCCATTCCGGTAGTAAATCCAAGTTTTTCCTGCCCACTCTCAAGTTTGAGTTCTCAGACAAGGGACACTTTTCACAGTTGTTCACAAAGCAATTCTCACCAGCAAAAGAAGCTGTGTGGGGTGCTGCGTCACTAGTTCATCATCTGCCAGCTCATCTGTGGACTCAGGAGGTGACAGGGAGCCACTGTTTGCCGCCACACTGCCCAACAAGAAATAAATATCTTCTCTCTGATGGTTGGGCTTTAGCTGACCTAATGTGTTTGCAAGGTCCACAGTCCCACAGTACAACAGGAGGGAGGACGTGGTGCACAGATCCCATGCAGATACCATAATTTGCTGTTAATACTAGAACTGAGTGATATTGCAGAGGGTTCTTGTCATTCATGTGCTGTGCTGGATGTGTACAGATGCACCCGGAATGTCAAAGAAACTCAAAGCAAGAATAAGAAACTAGCACACAGCTGAACACAAAAAGCAGCAAAAGAAGTATCCCCCTTCCTTAAAAAACACATTTGTCCTTCACCTGCCTCTGAAAAGCAGAGTTGAAGAAGCAGGATGATGAAAGAGAGAATAGGAGTTAATCAACAAAGAAGTTCTGGCAAGTAAACAAGTCACTTTGGAGCTTCTTGTGTTGAATGAGAAACCATCAATGATAAGGTGTAGTCGTAAATGATTTTCACAATGGACTGGCCCAAACACTGAAATTATTCTTCAAGGAACAGCTCTTCACAGGCTAATTGGACTTGTTCATTCTTGAACACCAAGGATACACCAGGGGCTAGTTTCATTTATTGGGTTTAGAAGAAGTATTTACAAATCTAAAGCCTTAAATCTCAGGCTTTGTAGCCTTAGCTAAAGAGCAGAAATGAAGCGAAGACTGATGTCAGCCAGGACTTTGGCTTCATCCTTGAGATTAAGTGATTGATTGAGTTACATGTAGGTCATTAAAAAACATACATTAAAAGAAAACTCCCAGCCTCTGGGGAGACAAACCCTGAATGCTTTAATGCTGGTGAAAAACAACCACCAGAATTCAACAACAAAAACGAGAAAGAAACCTGCTGCAACATAGCACCAAGCCTGTAGAAATAACTCCAGTCAGAAGCCAAAAATCCGTCTGCTTTTCTTCTTTTCATGCTGGGCAGATGCCGTTTGCTTATTGAACTCAACATCACTACACCTGGACTCTGGTGGACAAAGATGGTTCCATTGTGAATGAGGTGGACTTTGAAAAAGGGTGATGTCCAGATCGACAGTCCTTACAGGCCACAACAAACACTGTTTGCAGAGCTGCAGGGTCTCCCCCAGACCAGGGACTAGCTAGACCAGGGCAAATATTCAATAATTTTTAAACTCTCCCAAATGGATGATCTCAGAGGGAGTAAGGTTAAGTCATGAATGTCAGTGGAATTTGGCTTCAGCTGAAAAAGAAATTAGGAAACTTTGTGAAATCCGAAAAAAAAAAAAATCATGTTGGAAAAGACTTCAAGAGATTTCTAGATCAGCCTCTTGCTCAAAGCATAGTCAACTGTGAGATGAGATGAGATGAGATGAGATGAGATGAGATGAGATGAGATGAGATGAGATGAGATGAGATGAGATATGAGGAGCTTTGTCTGGATTTGTCTTAGAAACCTGCAAATGTGAAGGCTCCACAACCTCCATGGACAACCTCTTCCAATACTTGGCTGTCCTGGTGGTGAAAAAAAAATGCGTTTGGGCTTTTCATTTTTGAGTGGTCCATTTCAAAAGGGCAGGAGACAGGGAGAACTAAATTGGACAGGCAAAGGAAAAATAAAACAAACCTCTCTCTCTGGTGACTGGGAGGAAACCATAGGCTACTCACACAGAAAAAGACACCTCTCCTGGGATGTAAAAAGCTTGGGCTGATGCTTCCTGCCCTTCCTATCTCTTTCACACCACCCTCCAAACACATTTCTCTTGGTTTTTTTCCTCACAGCAAGAGCTGCAAACTTGCTGTCTGAGCAAGATGGACCCACAATGTCAATCCAACCTCCAAGCTAAACTTTCAGTGTCTTTCTTAAAGATGCACATTATAACTGAGGAAGATTTACTTGCGTAGTTTCTGCTTGTGCTTTCCCTCGATCTCTAGTTTTCTCCTTGAGAGGCGGGCCCAGGTCCAGCCAATTAGCTTGCATGTCCTCTTCCTGATGAGGAAAGGCTGAGAGAGCTGGGACNATTCCGCACGTCCACAAGCTCTCTGTGAGGTTGAAACACCAACACGTTTGCTTGCACATGCAAGATACTCTTGGCATCCGAATCACAGCTGCACAAGATGTTTTGGCTTGCTTGGGGTGCCACATCCAATGTCCTTGCATATCAACCCAAGCACGCATGTGGAGCTGATTCACAGTAAGCACGATACAGACAATAAAATACGATTTGTCATCTAATTACAGTGGAGCATAGTGGCTTGTATACTTTAAAGGGCTCATTAATTTAAACTAGTCTCTCATTTATCTGTTACTTTTATGCAGCCTCAGTCATCACTCAGTCAGGCCTCAGTGTACCCCCTTAGCAGTATGTCCTTCATCCCATGAGGACCAGCACCTTTTCCTGCTCTTTCCATGGACCCATGGCCAAGGCAGCAGCAGCCAATGAGCACTGAACATTAGGTGCTAGCCAGTTGCAAATATAACTCCACTGCTTTGGCTCCCACAAGGACACATCAGTCCAAGTAGCTTTGAGAGTAGTAAACCTGGTTTGCAAATGCAAGTGCTCTGATGACACACACCCTTTCTGCGTTGTGCACAGAAGTAATCAAAACGGTAAGAGCCTGAAACACAAAAATCATTTGATGCAGTCCTGTTTATTTTCCAACTCATCTGTAGGAGGGATTGTTTGGGCACAAAGCAGTAGAGAAATTAGCATTGTTAATTTGATGCAAGCCAGGGTAGATCTATGTGTTCAAGAAATGCAACACAATTAATTAGCCTCTAAAAAAAGCATTTGAAGTGTTTATTGCAGGATCAAGCTCCTGGTTTTATAAGCAGATGGGGAAATAAAGTGCTAGGAATGACATGGAGAAAACAGCTGCACTGGGACCAGAAGCCTAATTCATAATTCAACAGACTAATCAGTGAACATCTTCTGCAGTTCCTTAGCTGTAATGGAAGAACGTGAGGAGGCAAACGATTAGGCTGCTTTATTTCTTAAAGAGGCTGCTACCAATTAGCCCCCTTTCTCTGTTGCCCATGTACAAATCTAATGATGTGGCCCATGTTATTGAAGAGACAGAGAAAAGTAGGTCAGCCTAAAATAATTGTTTTAATGATAAACACTCTGAGGCACAATTTCAATACAGTTTGCTGAGAATTAATTAAAAGAGTAAAGACCTGTTCACACTCACTTTTCTGATCTTTCCCGTTTCCCTGCATGAAAAGAAAGGGCTGAAGTTTTTTTTGCTGCTGCTGTTTACTCTGTAATTTCCTTATAATAGTGACTGCAGTCAGCCATGGTGGTGGCTCATCTCCATGCAGACCAAACCAGCACAACACAGTTTTGCATTAAGGGTGTAGCTTTCTCCTGCCTAGGCTTTGCAATCTGGACAAGCAGACCTCATTGTAGGCACCTGGGAAGATTCATCTCTTCACCAAAGGGGACAGTTTTCAGGCATCTGCCTCTCTGCAGAGACAGAAGCTGTGACTGGACCAGATTGCAACAGCAAGTAGACACCTATGGCTAGATGAATAGATGCTGCATGGAGCTGATTGCTTTCAAGGAAAAGTGAATCCTGACTTGAGTCTGTCCCTGCATCCAACAGAAGAGCTTGTCCTGGGTAAGACACTGCAGGAGGGTCAGTGTCCTACATTTTCTAATCTCCTGAGAATAAGGACTTTTCCTGGGCATAGTCTTAACTCTTCATTAAGAGCTTGGTTTGGAGTACACCTGGCACGGTCTGTGCCCCAGGCAGAAACTTTGTGCTTTTCTTTCAATTAAAAACCATTTGTCTGAGCTAGGATCCATCAGGATCATCCTGGCATCTGTATTTCAACTTTTTTTCTGGAATCTTTCTTCCTGGTCTATCCTGGAGATCATTTCACTGGTAGCCTTGTCGCCTGCTGACTTCCTTTTGCTGCTTTGGCATCAGGGCATTGACTGGTTTTCCATGTAACAGGAGAATAATGACCTAGCCCTGGTTGCTTCTGAGCATCTCTGTGCAGGTCTGTACAGCTGGATGAGTTCAATATCCAGCATAAACTCACTGGTCTTGGAAGCCCTGTGCTGGCAGTAATCTCAGCTGAGATGTAGCTTTTCCTTTTCATGGATGCCCCAACTAAAATCTTCATGTACGATTGGTACAGTCAACACACTGTATACCTCTGCTGTTCTTCCCAAGGTTGTGAGAGTCCAGGTACCATGAAAATGCAGCTGGAGGGCATTGGCCCAGCAGCTCTGGAAGTAATGTTCTTCCCTCAGTGTAGCAGCAAATCCTCTGCTCAGAGAGGAGCTTGCATCTTTCTGTTTGCCTGCTGAAACCTTTTGCAAAACCAGACCAAACTGCAAAGGTGTCTTTAGCTGAAGCTTTAATCAACTTTGAAAAGTGGAACGTTTTCTAACAAAATGTTTCACTTCTTCCTTACAAAATAGTATCTTTGCATTTTCAAATAATAAACACATGAAATTCAACAAGGCATCTTGTCATTTCTTCCATTTTATACCAAACCCACAAAACTTGTCCAAGTTCTTCCCAAATTATTTTTAAAGGCTTTTTAAAAATTAATTTGATGTAAAAGTTCAATTTTTTTTCGCAAATCTGAATGGGATAAAAATTATTCTTCAGAGCCCATTGATATGATCAGACTGTGCCTCTTTGCTCTGACATTTGTGTAGAGGAAAGCCAGAGCCGCAGATCAGAGTTGCCACCTGAAGAACAAACGGCTGAGTCCTCCCTGCTGAGCACTTTGAAAACACCAAACCTCCTGCTTAGATCTCTCTACCTCAGAGCATACCCTGACAGCTTCTTGCTCTAGACCTTCTTTTGTGCCTTGTCTGAGCTACCCTTTATCTTGCCAGCCTGCAGTTTGACATCTGCATCTCCACTGCATTTTGAGGCACCAAATGTGTTGCCTACATGGGAGCTGCCAAGCTCCCTCAATGCAGACTTGCCTACAAAACATATGCCTCCTTCTTCCATGAAGGCAAAACCAGCCCTTCTCAAGGTACAGCTTTCTGAAAAACCCTCATGGAGCACAAGGTTCTGATTAAAAGAAAAGAAAGTAATTTTCCATGTCTCCATTCAAGAACTGTATTACTGAGGTTTTCAATAATTACTGAGCTAATCTGACATTCATGATCCTCTCTAATGGATGGACTTGATTTCAGTCATTCATTCAGTGCTGTATAGAATCTGATTAATAAGATGTTACTTAGTGGAATACAGTTTCTCTTATTCCCCAAGGACATGATATTTTTAGAAATAATTTAAAAAGGACAGTAGATAGTTGGCAGGAACACTGATCATACTGTTCGGTAATTCATGGGCTTCCTCGCCACTAGGACAGGTCTTTCCCAAAAGATCCCTTGATATGGTAGTTGGGAGGGAGTGGCTGGGAAGGAGACGAAATTCCTCCATGAATTTCCAGTTGCTCACCTTTGATCAAACAGCCTGTGCAGAACCAAACCCTTTTAACAACCTATTTATCCTGGTGTCTGCTGACCCCACGGATGCTGTTGTGGGATAGGGCATCTCCACTCTTTTCTGCTCACTCCAGTCAAAACCTTCACATTTGCCAAGCTACTGTGTAAAATTTGAAGTGCCAGGCAAACCTAACAAAGAAAACAACAGCGTTTGTTTGGGGTTTTTTTATTACACCCAACATTAGTGAAGAGTAGGCGATACAAGATGGATGAAAATGTTGATAAGGCCAACTCATCTCTTTGTTATAATTGTACTGCCCCATGTCTCAGTGCTGACAGCCTGGCAGTGCATTATTCCTAAGCCTCAAGCCCCTGCTGTCTTTTACAAAGAGAATATTAATGTTCCTTCTGCCACACCAGATCCAGGGCTACAGAACTCATGCAGTTCATTATAATTCTCCAAACAGATCTAAAATTAATTTGATACCTGCATGTCTGCTTTTTCTCATGGACGTTATTGGGTTAATTAATATCTGGTAGACTTTCTCAGAGCCCTGGGTGCAATGCGTTTGAACATAATCATTACAGGAAAAATGTCATCACATAAAAAATGCATGTTAACTGTACCACATATTACCCTACTTCTGAGAGCAGCTTAGGCTCCTCACACAGCTTGTGCAGAGCTCTTTGCCCAGCCTTACTCCTGTCTCCACTCAAAGCCCCAACTTTGCATCTCATTTCTAACCTGAATCTCTCAGAAACAGACTGCATCCTCCCTCTGTGTACAGTCAGACTATACCAGGTGGGCTGAATGCTCTTTGGGACCCAAATTTGAATGCCTGCATATTTGCAGAATATGGTGTGTAGAACAACCCCTGCATGAGCCTCCCTGTGAAGTGCCCAGCACTTCTTGAGCATTTGTGCTTACCCATAACACATTCTTGCCATATTTTGTAAGCACTGATGTTCCTGAAGATGAGGAGTGTAACAGCTCTAACGGCTCAGAGGGGTCGGTGTCTGTGCAGTAGTTCTCCCACAGCTCCCCTTCAAATGAAACAGGACTTTGTCTCCCAAGCTCCCACAAAAAAGTAGATGTGGCAGCAAAGGCAGCCCTGGGCTGTCAAGGATGCTCCTTCCCAGCCTCCTCTGTAGGTCATTTCCCCTGGGTAAGCCCATGCAAATATGTGGAGATCTAGGGTACAAACTGGATCAGCAAACAAAAATGTATTTGAAAGGCAGTTCACCTAAAACAGTGATGAGAAGATCTGCTGAAGATCCTGTGGAACGATAATGTCACTGAATTCAGACTGCAGCCTTGACCCTGCCAGAGCCTACTTGTGTTGGTACATGATCAGGAGCTCACAAGAGGCTCTGGGTGTTTGTCATCATCTCAGAGTCCTGGACATCATTCAGGAAAGGGATAGTGTTGACCTACTCAGCCCTCTCCACGCATCCCTTCAGTCTCTTGGGTCTCTTGGGTTCCTGAGCTCCTCCTGAACAGGCTTTCTCTGCCTGCAACTTCTCATCCTAAACCCCATGTGGCTGAAATAACACATTCTACTCTCAGAAGGAGGAAAGTTTAATTAAAGGCATTAAATAAAACCTTCAGAAAATTGGGGGGTTTAGAACCTGAGAACTTTGTTACATAAAATACTTTTATTACTCAAAACAACAAAAGAGTGAAGAAAAAACAAGTGAAATCAAGTTAATGAAAATCTAAATAACTGAGAAAATTCTTAATAAATGCTGGGTTATGGTGGTTTTTTCCTCCAAAATGTCTGACCTTTTTTCTTCTAAATTTTTACCCACAGCTTTTGTTCCCTTTACCACCCACTCCCCAGAGCTCTCTGCAGCCTTACTACGCTGCTTGGCGTGGTCCCTGTGCATTGCTTGGCTTAGTCCTCAGCTTAGAAAGTCTGTTAAATATTTTTAAAAGTAACTAATGACATCTGTCCTCTTAGTCATCCTCCTTAAAAATTATTTCCATAATATATTCCATAACAGGGCACAAGCTAAGTAGGCTGTCCCAGACCTTCTTTGCTTCTTCGCGCCCTAAAATTCTTATTTTTTCCTTATTTACAGTGCAGTAGTGAGTCTGTGCTTCCCACAGCAGCATCCTCAGTGACATGTGGTAAAGCCGAAATGGGAGAAGTGGAGTCGGTGAGGTGGAAGAAGGGTTATTGTCACATCTTTCATTTACTAGTGGAGTGGTTAGGAAAAAACAATTCACGATCATACTGGAGACATCAACGGCCACCACAGCTGTAGTGGAGGATGAATTGTTCTTTTTCCCTCTGAATGAGCAGATGGATTCTGTACTTCCATAGGTTGTTTGGAACTTTTGCAGTTTGGAGTCTACCAATTCTTGCCATTTTGTCACAATAAGGAATACTTTCTTTTTTTTAAAAAAAAAAAAACAAAACAAACAACCACCAAACCAAAACAAAGCACACCACAACACAGCCATTTCATAATTTCAGATGGATTTTTCCAGTTAACTCCTAGCATCCTGATTATCAGGGAAGATTAGGAAACATGGCCTTCAAAGCCATAAAGCAAATACATAGAGGTCATGGTTAAATGTCCATGTATATAAAGGATATTTAAGTGTTTAGGGGGACTAATCTGCTAATTGTTCGGGTTGGAGAAAGTTCTGCATTGCATGGAAGATCCCACATCACTATTCATGAAGGCTTTGTGCCAAACAAGCACAAATCAGAGAAAATGTTTGCAAGGGGTCAAGCAGTCCTCCAAATTGAAAGCAGGAGCCCTATAAGCCCCCCTTTACCATTACAAAACATGACAGCGCTCCCACAAGGAATCACAGAATTCGCAGAGTCGGAAGGGACCTCTAGAGATCATCCAGTCTAACTCCCCTGCTAAAGCAGGTTTGCCCAGAGTACATCACTCAGGACGGCATCCAGGTGGGGCTTGGAGGTCTCCAGAGAAGGGGACTCCACAGCCTCCCTGGGCAGCCTCTGCCAGGGCTCTGACACCCTCACCCCAAAGAGGTTTCTCATCAGATTTGAATGGAACTTCGCATGTTCTATCTTGTGCCCATTGCCCCTCGTCCTGTCACTGGGAACCACTGACAAGAGTCTGGCCTTCTCTTCTCCAGGCTGCATTTGCTTTAGAAAGGTTACATGTGCTTTGGTTTGTGCATTTGGTCTAACTGGTGCTCATTCCTTCCTCATCTTACAGTGGCATCCTGTCCTCACATGCCAACGGTTCACATGGACTGGTCTGAGATACCCACCACAGTGCATCATTTAGGACATTGATCTTTCTGCGTGTGATGATGTGTTTCCAGTCTTATCAATGAATATTGGAGACCAAGTATGGTGGTACTTCAGAAAGACATCATCCTCTGTCATTGTTATCATCCATGAGTGGGGACTTTTATGACACCCTGCTGCCTCCATCAGCTCTTTACTGGCTGCATGGAGCCATTTCACACACACATGCTGGTTTCATATGTCTTTAAGCTGTTTTAAGATACGAATGTGTAATTCTTACATGTAGCGTGCAATACATGGAAAGCACTTCCCAGAGAGAGCACACGGTACTTTGAAAACCCCAGCTGTGATCCCCTGCTGCTTCGACTCTTGTGGGACAGCACCAAGCTTTTCAGTGAGGCTTTCCCAGTCTGACTTTCAGAAACAAAAAGAGCAGCAGAATGATACTAGTGTTATGCCTGCCATGATCTGCATAGCAAATGTTGGCACAACACGTGTGGGACACTGTCCACACAGTTTACGCACAGCTTGGTGGTGGGGACACTGGATAAGCCAGACTGGGGCACACTGCTGCTTCCTCCAGCTGCCATGGACATAATTAGGGGGTGCTGTGCCATAACTGAACTCAGATGATGTTTGTCTGCTTATGCTCCAAAAAGTTTCTATTATCATCATTTTTGTTATGACCCAGATGATGTTATGGCATTTGGACTTGCCAAAAAGCACTATAGATGTTGTTTGGTGGCAAGGACCTCTCTGACATTTGCAGATGTATTTGCCTGTCCCACGCAGAAGTCTTTTCCATGGTGCCAATGCCCTGCCCAGCCGAACATTTTTTTTTCCTACGACAATAGCAGGTGTTTTGCAGAACTTGCAGATGCTCAGATTCTGGACGGGGCTGTAAGAGGGATGCTCCTACTCTGGCCTAGTGATGGTACAGATATGTAAAGATCTGAACCTAAAAGGGAGGAAAGAGATTAAAATACTGACAAGCCACCTGATACGTATAACAATAAATTATAATGATGAGCAAGAAAGCTATCGTAAGTGTATGATGTAAGCAACATCTTAATTCATGTGTCAGGTACTCACAGCCGTAGCATTCTGGAGGGGCTACTTGTTTCATTCTTCACTAAGAAACATCTAATATAAGATGCTGTTGCGTAAATAATTAATTAATGTCATCATCAGTGTGCCAAAATAAAAGAAAATACCCATCCCTTGCCAGGTTGTTAGCTGTCTGCATCTTTCAGAACTAAGGAAAGGCAGAGTTTCAAGACAATAAAAAGAAGGCGGCTCATTTCACAGAATTTTTGATCAATCCTCCTGCTCAAGCAGGGTCAGTAGAGCAGGTAGTCCAAGGCTGTGACCAGTTCTGTTGTGAGCATCTCCAGTATTTCCAATTAGTCAGTCCTCGATGGTTTTTCCAGTTGCTTCAAGTCGGCTTGTTGTGCTGGAAACAGCAGAGCAGATCCAAGATGATCAAAAGCTGTTAGGGATTCCTGGGAACAATCTCACAGGAAGCTGCAACAAACTGTAAGTAAGTATGTTGTTACAGTTTATTGTGTACATGTTAGTTTAAAACTAATTATTAAACCCCACAGAAGACACTTGTAATAATTATTCTCATTTGGAGAGACATGCTTGAAATAACGACTCTGATTTGCAGAATTGCATTAGCTACAAGGCAAACGCTAACCAGCCCTGGGAGCAAAGGCATAGACACTCCTGCTTTTCAAGCAAGATTGTGGAGACTGAACCCCAAAAATCACAAGAAACGGGCCCCAGCAAAGGGCAAAGTCAGTGGATGATAGGAGAACCAGCCTGAGTCTAGTCCTTGGACCCACTCTGCAGTGCCAGCAGAGCCAGGCTGATGCATGTTCATGGAGGATTCTTCCACGCACACCCTCTCTTGGGATTTCGGTGTTTATGTAGAACAATTATTCAACACACGCAGAAAAACAAACACACTTCTGGCCTGAATTTCAATTCAGAGAAGAATAATTTTTACTAGAAACAGTGAAGCGCTGAGAATAGAGACTCCGGCAAGACCTTTCCCGCTGTTGCTTATTTATCTTCTTTTCACACATGCAAATAAAACCCCTGTACTCATCCTTCTCTACAGCACCGAGTGCAGGCAGGATGGGAAAGAGGTCACAATGGCTGCACCAAATTGGTTTAGGGATCTTGTTAAATCAGATTACAGGCACCAGACAGGAGATTTAAAATAAATTGAATATCAAAAAATTTAAATACATTTTATGAATCTTCCAGCTTCTACAAAAGCACAGAATTCAAAATAATTAAAGGATGTAAAATATGCATCCTGGGATGTTTCTGCTGGCTATAAACTATAACAGCATTGCTCTGTTGTGTTGAGAAACTGAACTCATGCATATTGGCTGAGCAGATTCTTGCTACCCAAGCAGCCACCTAAGCATCGCCTGTGAGTGCTACTGAGTCATGCTCAGCCCAGAGCCACATTTCTTCAGTCCTAACTCCCAGACTTTCTCTGGGGGTTAACCCACTGCAAAGAGTTCATCAAATCACCACAGAAATGGTTAGAGTTGGAAGGGACCTTAAAGGCCATGAGTGCCACCCCTTGCCCTGGGACAGGGACACCTCCTACCAGACCAGGTTCCTCCAAGCCCCATCCAGCCTGGCCTTGAGCCCCTCCAGGGATGGGACAGCCACAGCTTCTCTGGGCAACCTGGGCCAGGCTCTCACCACCCTCACAGCAAAGAAATTCTTCCCCTCAGCTCAGTCTCCCCGCTTTCAGTGTCAAACCCTTCCCCCACACCCTACGGCTCCCCTCCCTGATGAAGAGTCCCTCCCCATTTCTCCTGGAGCCCCTTCAGGTACTAGAAGGGCACCATAAGGTCTCTCCAGAGCCTTCTCTTCTCCAGGCTGAACAACCCCAACTCTCTGAGCCTGTCCTCACAGCAGAGGGGCTCCAGCCCTCCAGCATCTCCAGGATCACCTCTGGACCCATTTGAAGAGGTCCCTGTCCTTCCTGTGCTGAGGACTCCAAAGATGGACACAGTACTCTAAGCAGGGTCTCCCCAGAGTGGAGCAGAGGGGTAGAATATCCCTCCTCGCCCTGCTGGCCAAGCTGCTGGGGATGCAGCCCAGGGTGCAAGGAGTTTCTGGGTTCCAGCACATGTTGTCAGATCATGTCAAGCTTCTCATCCACCAGCACCCCCAAGTCCTTCTCAGTGCTGCTCTTCAGCCATACTCTGCACAACACATATTTGTGCCTGGGATTGCTGTGACCCAGGTCCAGGGCCTTGCACTTGGCATGGCTGAACTTCATGGAGTTGTCACTAGATAAATAAAGGTTTAAAAATCTCTGCATAAGGGTCTCTGAACAGTTGTTTTTTCCCTGGGCAATGTGAGGTCCCTGCATGCTGGTGTAGTCTGGAACAGTGGGCACTCAGAGAACGAGAACAGATTGGACAGCCCTGGCCAGAGACAGACACCCAAACTCAGCAGGACATCCTGCCAAAAGCACTTAGGGCTGATGACTTTTCTTCCATCTCAGTGCAAGTCACAAAGCTATTTTGAATGGGGAAAGGGAAGTCTTGCAATAACAGAAGCAAGAAAAACAGCCAGACTAAAAGCCAAGCCTTCTCAAGAGAGTCCAACAGAGTGAGCAGTATGGGAGAGATATTTGAGACATATTCCTAAGCAATGTGCCAGGCTTCCCTAGTTTGTAATTTGAGAATAAACAAGCTCAAGGGAAGAAAAATACTGATATTTCTTTTTTCTTGCTTTACAAGTCTTTATTTTTACTATAACACTTTGATCATTCTGCTAAAGAAAGTTGAATTGCAGGAAGAGTTTATCTTTGGCTTCAAATTCCTGAAAAGCATAACTACAAATACTCAGTCTGAGTCAGATCCCTGATGTATCAGCAATGGACAGTAAGCAGAGGTTGCAGCCTAACATCCAGCTGAAAATTGGGAAAAACATACTGTAGCAGTCGAAGAAAGCTAAATCATGAGGCCTGGAAGATCTCAGGATTTTGGGTGGTAGAAGAGTAAACCATGTAACAATGTCACAGTCCTGCTGGGGACAGGCTGAAGGAACAGAGAGAAAGAGAGACCACAAACTAATCATGGACTTACCTTCAGGGAAGATTTCAAATAATGAAGTGCTGAATCCAGTCATTAAGAGCAGATAAGGAAACAGTGGCAAAAACCTGAAACCAGGCTAATCCAGGTGAAAACCAAAGTATCATAGTCAGAGATGATGGTTTACCTGCTTCCTGAAGCGTGCAGTAAGTTGGATGTCCTCTCAAAATATATACATCCACAAACGGCCAAAGAGCCAAATGAGCCAAACAATGAAGAAATTGTTTTCGGCTGAAACAGGCAAAGCTTCAGAAAACAGCATCAGTACTTGTAGATGGTTGGTGTTTGAGGAATATCTGAGATAAGAAGCTCTTCACCTGTTCCTTGGTGATGCCATGATATTAAGACCAAGATTAGGACAGAAAATGCTGGAACCGGCCAGGAGGTCCCACTGCACATTTTTCTGGCCAGCACAACTTCGCACAAAGCCATGGGGACAGTAGGAGCAATCACAGCTGGCTGCAGGTTGGAGATTGCAGTCCTTTCTTCTCTCTTATCGCTATTGCCAAAGGAAAGGGGTCAAGGTCTTGGCCAGCAGCTGCTTTCCCACAATTAAGTGTGAAACTCAGGACCCAGGCCCTGACTGCTGCAACCAAGGGGAAGATGCTCCCTGGCTGGAGGACAACATAGGTTGGCTTCAGGGAGCAGTACTCAAAGCCACCCCTGCCAGAGCAGGATCTGTCCCCACAGCACGTCTCCTTCCAAGCCTTTGTGAGCCCCCTCTATGCACAGTGTTATGATTTAAGAAAACCCATAACAATTTATTGTGGTGCAGACAATTATTCTATCACCTCATGACCCCTCCCCACCAAGGAAAGGGGAATCGGGGAATGCAAAGAAACAGGAGGGTTGAAATGCAAATAGATTTAATAGAATAAGATTAAATAACTAACAAGAATGCTAAAGAAGCAGTATTATCCCAACACTGATATAAGATTTACAAGAGTTATACTCAGCCCATGCTCTCAGCAGAAGCTGTGCACTCGCAGCAGGGACAGCAAATGTTGGACACTGTGAGTGCAATGGCTTTGGGAGGAAAGGAAGGGCTCAGGGGTCCAGCACCAGGGCAAGGAGTTGTCTGGACCCACCACCATCAAAGGAGAGCCAGCTACACAGCAAACTTTTCTAATTTATATTGAATGTGACGTTCATGGTATGAAATAATCTTGTTGGCCAGCTTGGGTCAAATGCCCAGGCCTTGCTCCTCCTCATCCCTGCACCTGGCAAAGGCTCAAAAACACCAAGACCTTGAATATCACAGAGCCTGGCTGGCCATAAAGGAAATATTTTTGCGAATTCAGACACTAGAGTCTTCTGAAAGTGCTGTTTCCCCAGCATGAAAAAATAAAGTTAGTCCTGGGCCTCTCAACCCAGGACAACCAGTCAGGTTTGAGGTGATGGTGGTGTCTGTGCTGGGTTTGAGGAGTGCAGGTAGAATGCTCTGCCCAGGTTCCACAGTGCTGTGCAGCGGAGAATGTAAATGTGACTGTTGTCATAATTAGTCATTAAGCCCAACAACTAATGTTCCCACAAGCCTGTGCAAGTCTGTTTCTAATGATATTGACATTACTCTATCCACATTTCAGCTCGCATGTTTTCTATTAAGATTATTTATATGCCCCTTAAAAGAAGGCCTCATAGTGTCTATTTGCCATTCCAAGACAGTTGCATTAACTTTATCTAATGGGACATTTCAGCTATTAAACATGGAACAATTCCAGTTTAAGTATACTTCAGAAAGTTAGACATTAATTACAGCAACAAGCTTAACAGAATTAAAGACAACTAATTAATGGGCTGCTTCATTGTTTGTCAGAAGTGATTTCTTTTGATAGGAAATGGAGCTTACAACCAACTATACGAATGTGAAGTAATCATGGATCTGAAAGTCTCTCTCCTTCCAGAAAACGTGGCAATAATTTCTGCTGGAAAGGAAAGCTAATCAGAAAGGCACCTCCAAGCCACACTGATCCCAATATCTAATTTCAGTTCTTATTTAACATTAAACTTGTCCACTCTAGAAAGCAGGTGATTTTTTTTTTTTTAATTATAACTACATTCACAACATTCCTATCTCAGAAGATTAATATTTTTTTCAATGAGATTTCTATTCTTGGCTTTTATCTGTCACTTCCAAACTTTTCTTCTTGGTTCCTGTTCTTGTGAGATGAATCTTGCGTATCAGTCACCCAGTTATGCTATTAGATAAGACTTCACAAAAGTGATGCTACATTTTTCATTCCAGAATATTTGCCATTTTGAAATTTTGTTGGGTTTGTGTTTGATTTAAAAAAAAAAAAAAATAAAAAATTTGGAATTTGGGTTTGTCCAATAGAAAGTGTGTTCAGAAGAGGTGAAGAAAAAGAGGAAAGGCATAGATTATTTTTTGAAATGCTGAGATGCTCTGTGCAATGCTCTTACTGAGGTAGTTCTGGCCTCAAAGCAAGAAAGGAGGTCTAGGATTCAAGAAGAGCAACAGTAAGCATAGACTCTTCCCTTTTGATTCATCACAGCCTCTTTTTTCTGTCTTGCCATAAATATCCCTTCCACCCCTCTGTCACCCTCCAATTTGTCAGTGTCCAGTCCCATATAACAGTAAATATGATCCATAGCCCCATTCCAGCGTTCATGTATCAGAAAGTAATAAGCCAAAGAATCCCGGAAAGATCTGCAGAAGTTATTTGAGGATCAGAAAACATTTGTTTGTTACATTTGTGGGTTTCAGACAGAGGCGAGTCCCTGGACTGCTGTTAAGATTTTCTCTCTGTCCAGCCAAGTAAGACAGACATGGTCAAGGAGCTCATATCTGCTGTAGGAGGGTTTGCACCTCTATAGGACCCAGGGCTCCACAAACCAAAAATGACTGACATGCAAAATGATGATACAATTGCAGTTCCTGGGGACTCACCAGCAAAGAGATTTCTGACTAGAGCCAGACTTCTCATCACATCCAGCAGGCAAAGTAACCTATGAGCTGGAAGCTACAGGTAGACAGACCTGGGCTGGATACAGAATGCAGTATTTAACAGGAGATTAACCACTGGCATCCATCACCAAGAATAAGTTGAATTCCAGCACTTTTTCTACAAGGTGTATTCACGCTCAGCCAGAAGCAATAGGCTCCATGCAGGAGGCATCAGGTGGGACTGTTTGGCCTGACCTGTGTGAAAAGATGAGTTTAGACAGTCACTGCCTGCCTTCAAATCCAGGACCTTTCTATTGTCCTTCAGGCTATGTGAGCATGAGGAGAAACAAATATTCAGGAACATCCATGGCGACACTGACAGGATGGAATAATAAGGTGAGCGCTGTGCCATGTGGCCAAGAGTGTGTACTACCATGGTATCCACATCAAAGGGTGGACCATGGCATCGGTGGGTGGAGAAACGGGCAGGATCAGTACTGAAGGACCTGATGGACATCCCTGCAAAGCACAGGGAAATCGTTGATCCAGCTCCTCCCCCTAACAGTGACAGGGCATATCCAAGAGAGTCCAGGGCTGTGACTGGTGGTGGTTGCACAGTCATGCTGTGGCTGGTAGACGGCTGTGCACTACAGATCTGGGCAGCTATGGAGCCCTGGGTTATGCAGAGATTATTCTAATCCTTTCATTAGTTTAAATCCTGCTTTTCTCCAGCATAGTTGATAGTTTCTACAAGGAGAAAGGAGTCAGTGGTGCAGGAGCACGCTCACCCTTTTCTGCCAAGGAGAAGCAGCTGGGAATAATCCCCTTTGTTGAATTCAGATGAATGGTGTGTGATTGGCACCACTGGTCCCTCTCCTAATCACACTGGAGTGGATGGAACTGCTCTGTGCACACACAGCAGCTTGGGAAAGGAGAAGCAAAGGCCTCAGAAGACATTTCTTAAGTAGGAAGATCTCATTTCTGCAGATTAACATATTTATTATTATTGTTAATCATCCCTTCCTGTGTCCTACTGGAGCGCAGCTCAGCGGGATCAGGGTGCACCACTCTCTGTTGCCACAGTGGGATGTGAGCTCCCCACCAAGGGGCCAGTGTCTACCAGGACAGCCTCTCAGCAGAGAGCATCCTTCTTGCTCCACTGGCAGTGAGCCAGGAATGCCCCAGTCAAAGTGATACCTGTTGTCACCACTGCCGTGGGGGATTGCATCGGAAACTCTTACCCTCTCTGGGCAGGGTGAATTGAGAAAGGGAGGTGTGACCACATATCAGTTTGAGAAGTTCTGGTCATGAATACCCCAAGTAGGTGCAGACCCATCTCTGCACATCTGTCAATGTAAAATCTGACTCTCGTGTTCAGTTTCGAAGGGGCCCCAGGGATTCCCATGCTGGCCACAGGCAACTTCCCACTTGGCTCCCAAGCTCTCCAGGGTCCTCCAGCTAAGCCAGAAGAACCAATTCTCACTTACCACTGTAAGCGTACTGTGATCCAGTAGCCAGACACCAGTCCATTGTCACAGCGGGAGACTGACAAGCAGCAAAGCTCAGGGATTTGGGTCAGTAGGTTGGTTTGCTTTGTTCTTCCAGCACTGAGTGACTCCTCTGGATTCAAGTGAGGAGTCTGTCCCCTGTTAAGGTCCAAATCCACAGACTCCTGTCCTACTCTGTTGCCCTGTTTATGGGGTCATCTTCCTCTTCAGGGGTGATGGATCTGAGCATATGCTGTGCCGTCAGCAAAACCAGATGTTGATACCCCATTCAGTGGGACATATGAGATGAGGATTGCTCCAGACCTGATTTCTGGATCATTTTCAACCCTACAGGTACCACAATCCCACCCAACAGAGCAAGACAGGCTCACCAAGCATCTCCCTCAGCTGGAGATGCAGACCATGCAGTTCACACTGGAGACTTTGAACAGCCCAGAACACTTCAGCTCACCACGGGGCCAGAAGGCTGCACGAGGCTGCCTCCTGCTATTAGGGCTACTTGTTCATAACTTAAAATGTATTTTACCCTGTATCCAAAATGCAAATTAAGTTTAAGGGACCACTTTGTATCGCTGAGGTTTCTCCTGTACCAGATGGGGGATAATTTCTCCTTTGCAGTGACCCTTGATCTGGGGGTCAGCATGGGGGGAAGCCTCTCTGGTGCTGTTTGCTATACTGGGTGGAAGGGGATGGATGCATGCAGGACATGACAGCCTGCCTGCTGGCCAGCCACACTTGCCAGCACCATGCGGCAAAGTCTGTGCTCTCTACTCTTCATTCATGACTGTTCCTTTCATCTTTTCCCTTCGCTGGCACTAAGCTGCAACCCTCCAGGAGATTGTCTAAACTTTGAAGTCCACGGTGACCATGAAACATTCAAATACAAGCAACCTAAATATTGTTTTATTGTATTTTTTTCTGCTAAACTGCATCTGTCCTGCTCCTGGAGGAGAAGCAGAAGGATGGCATTGGCTTTCCTCCCCATAGCACCTGTGCACAGCCATCAGCATGAAAGGGAACCTGTTGATCTCACTTTCTGAGTCTGACCTAGTTTCTGAGTCTGGGAAAGGGAGAGAATCTGCTGCGGACTACAGCTCACAGCCTCCAAGGGCCACATGCTCCATGGAGATGGGTGCACTGGGCATGTGGCAGGGCTGGAGGTGGTTTTGGGGAGGACTGGGCAGAGAGGAGGGGCCTGGAAGCAGAGAGTTATACACACTCAGGAGTTAGGATGTTTTTTGACAGTCATGTTTCCTCTGGACACCAAAGAAGTAGATTATGGCTGGATTTGCCATGATGTGCAGTAATGGAGTCCACCATTCATCACACTGACGTCTCTAAGAGGGAGATTCCCTTTCAGAACTTCATGAACATCCACTCTCTGACAGAGTACAAGAATGGCCCTCCCTCTCCTTGGATCCAACCGAACACGTGATTTTTCATCCACTGCTCATGTGTAGATGTGCTTACTGGAAGATGTTGGCCAATGGCCAGAAGCTGCACCAGAAGTGGCTGCATATCAGTGGTCCATGATGTAAGGGGTTTGCTAAGGATCTATGGTCTGTTCAGGATGGTGCATGGTACTGGCTCCCCCGGTGTATCCCAGCATCTCCCAGTTCAGCAGAACTGGGCTGGATTCGGTCTGGGGACTTTCTAGCAATGAGTCCGACATGTAGCCCTAGCACTAGCCATGGATATGGATATGACATGTCCGCTATTCATCTGTACCATGCACGTGTGCCAAAGCCAGTGGTGCTGCCAGCTGCTTTTTTCCCATCCCACCCCCAGGGTCAGTAGTAGCTGCCCCTCCTCCAACCAGATGCTTTCAATTGCCTTGCCTTTGCCCCCGGAGCTATTACCTGATATCAATCTGCATTACACAAGACTTTTATCTAATAAGTCAGCTAATTGCATGATTGAATTACTTCATCTCTTTTAGGAATATTACACCGTGACCTAGATGGAGTTAGGGAAGTAGTCAGACCCTGAACACACCACATTGGAAGGCAAATGCTTGTTGAAAGGCCAGGCTGGCTCCTGACTTACTGCCTAGCATTTGCTGTGGCATCAGTCACATTGGTGTGTTCAGCNCGGAATCGGTGGGGCATAGATTCAAAGCCTGAGCTGCTCCTTGCAAATGAATTTCCAATCCATCTTACTGCTGAGGGCCATCTGTGGCTTAGGAAGAAGCCCACAATTTTTTCCAAGTCCCAGGCATCTCATGATTCTTTCCCCCCCAGAAAATTCATGTCTCCACTTCCAATTGCTCTGTCTTTGGTGAGTGAGCTGGAGAGATGGCTATCTATGAAGAAAGAACAGCTTGCTCCCATGGCTCAGACCCAAGCCCCAGCTGGCCTTGGGCAGCCCCAAAGAAGTGATGTTCCTACCAGAGCTCCCATGAAGAAAAGGTGACCTGGTGGGGCCACATTCACACTGCATATGCAGAACAGGGTGTTCTACAGCAGTTCCCAGTGTTTGTTAGCAGGACGACATAGGGGCAGAACTGCAGAAGCCAGGAGTTTTATTTTGGGAATTTGTTTTCTATGTCTGACTTTTCTTAAAACTTTTTTCTAAATATTTGTTGGAGATTACTGTCAGAGATACCAGGCTAGATGTGGCTCTTTGCCTGTTGGGTGCATGGAGTTGTGGAGCAAAATATCTGGGAATTTTTTAGGTCCCCCTCAAAACAGACAACCCATTAAATGTTAACCCCATTTGCCCACTAAGTAGGGCAAGAGAGGACACCAGATCTGTGGAGGGGACTCTTACTGTCTCAGTCATAATTCAGGTAGTGATGACTTTGGGAGACCAACTGTTCCACAGAATCGAGTCCCAGCACAGAGCATGGGGCTGGCATGAGAACTGGCAGGACATAATTAAATTATATTTAAGCAGATGGAATAAGAGAGAAAGATAAATGGGTGGGAGTTAGGAGGGAAGCAGCAACAATGAATAGGGACTGTGAGACCTGATAGATTAAACAAGATAAAAAGCAATAAATACATACATTTCTAGTAAACAAGGACTAATGGGGAACAGCGGATGTTTCAAGAAGGGGTTTATTGGATCCAGAAGGAGGAGTAGAGGGCAACAGAACTAATGAGACATCATCAGAAAACAGAAACAGAGGCTGGTAAGCCTTGCATAATCACAACAAAGAAGAAAAGCAAGGATCAGACTGGTGGGGTCTCATTGCTTTGGTTAGTAAAGGGGACAGGAAGTCAACTGGACTGTAGAAGACAAGAAGAATGACCAACTGGACCTCCCTACCCTTTGGTCTCACATCTGCATGGCACAGAGGCAGGGTGTGATGGAGACAGTCATTCCTGTAGGAGCTGTAGTTCCCCTGTGCCAGCTCCCTGCATGCAGGGGACTTGCTGCTGCCAGTTATCATGAGAAGACTTCCTTCTGCTCTTCTCTGAAAGGTGGTGGTACCTTCACTCACCATGAGGATGCAGTCTCCCATGAGCAGCACCAACTGCTCATTTTTATAGCCAACAGAGAAGTAGAGCTTGAACGCATCTCTTTTACCTTACAGCAGGACCTCTAAGGGTCCTTCATGAGAAGCTTGCAGCCTTGAACCTACTGCACAGCTGCTTTGCCAAACAGTTTTAGCCACAGGTTTGGTCACTACCTGCCTTCTGCTGCCATTGCAGAGACCCAGAGCAAGGAGGGCAGTGGAAAGAGGATCATGTGGCAGTCTGAGCTCTCCCAGCTTGGAAGGGCTTTTAGAGAAGAGGAGCTGGGGACCATGGCAGGCCAAGTGCAGGAGTGGGAACATCTTACACTGCTAAACTGTCCACTAGCTACTGAGAGATGGGAGCCATTCATTACACATAATTTCCCTTTTCCCACCAGCCTGCAAATTCTGCAGTGATAAAATTAATTAACAACTGCAATTAAACCAAAGTCTTCGCTGTTTTGTCAGGATGAGTTATCAGGAGTTGGGTTTTATAGCCACTCCACCATCCAGGGGAGAACAAGGGGCTAAAATGTTCATAAGCTGAGATCCCCTGAGCTCTAAATCACTTTGTTCTCTTTGGGGAAAAATATATTAGGAGTCTTATATCTACCTCTAGACAGGCAGGGAGCCAAATTACCTGAATATTCAGGAAGAGATCCTGATGGCCAGATAGGCTCCAGCTCTGAGATTGCAGGGATCCTGAGTTCATAGCAGAGACCAGAGGATGAAAAAGGTCTTCCGTGAAGATCTGGTCTTTTCTCTATAGCAGAAACTTCAGGATCTCTCCCAGCTCACAAACAGGTGAAAACTGTCATTAGGCCATATGAGGTTGTGGATATATCCTGCACCTATGAGGCAATGAGTGGTGCTTCAGAGGCCAGTCCGGGAAGATAATGCATCCAAGCTTTCAATGTGCTGGGCACCAAGGTGACTGGCAGAGAAAGGATTCGTGTCCCAGTCCAACATCATCTGATCATGAGACCCACAGAGGATGTCTGGAAGGGTGACTGCCTCACCAGAGATGGTGGCTCCTCTAAGACACTGCGGGCAAAACTGCAGTGCTTGGGCAGACACAGGGTAAGTCTGTTTTCCACCATCTGTGGTGGTGCTTGCAGAAGTAACTGAATGGCAGTCATGGGTGTTCTGTGACGGTGCACTGCTCTCCTGACCAAGAGATGCAGCCTGCAAATCTCAATGAGAACTTCAGCTCCTGATGTGCCCCTGAAGCATCTGGATGATCTGCATTGCCTGACCCTGCCTCTGTGACCTGGACTTCACTGCAGCCTGACTGGAGCTGGCTTCTGTGAGATGGGTGATAGGAGATCGCCCTTAAGGAGAGAAAAANCTGTGGCCTCAACAGGAAAACAGCATGGATTGCTTGGTGCCCTGCATCAGGATACTGGGCAAGGACCAGATCAGTGATTTCTGTTGCGGAGTTTCAGTTTCTCTCCCCTGAGGAAAAGGTGATGCAGGGGGAAAAGCTCACAAAGAAGTGCTGATGCTGCTGATGCCCAAATTTTCAGTTGTATGAGTCCTTAACTCTTACTTCTGAGGGCAATAATCCCATCTAGTCTGTGCTCTTAATTATCTCAGTTATATTAAGTAGTTGAATTGAGAGCCGTTTATGCAGAGCCTGATTATTCTAGATCTTTGTGGAGCCTTTAAGAGAGCAAAGCTTTCAAGCAGGACCTGACTATACCCAGGGATATATACAAGACAGAGAAAAACCATGGTGAAAGGCTGCTGCATGGAGCTGAGAGAGAATTTGAGTTCCATGTTAAGACTTAGGTGTCCCCCTGCAAGGCAGGTGTCTGTGTCTGAGGTCGTGGAGTCTCTCACCTTGGAGGTTTCAAGGTCAGATTGAATAAAGACCCTGAATAACCTTGTCTGACCTCAAGCTGTGGAGGAGGTTGGTCTAGAGACTTCCTGAGGACCCCTCCAACCTGAATCCTGCTGTGATTGCATTAGTCGTTAATGGGACCATGGCTCCTTGTCTCTCCCACGACTGCTAATCGTTGATTCTGCAAAAATATTAAGTATCTGTTGGGTGACTGCTGTTTGCTAAGAGCAAATCCCTCCAGAATTCTTTTCTTTTTTAAAGGAGTTTTGCATTCAGAACACTGGAGGAAGCACGGGGACAGCAAACCCTGCAGCTTCAAGGAGCAATACCTTAATTACAGGCTCTCACAACACCGAGGAAACATTTCAGAATGCATAAAATATTTGTTTGGGTTTTTTTTTTACCAGAAGCACTTCAGGTTTTTATATGCTTGGGTTTTAAATAAATGTAGTGGTATTTGCCGCGAACAACAAGTATACTGTCATTAAGGCAATAAAGAAAAGATTAGCACTTTGTGGGGAAATTTTCAATTTGCCTTACAGGTAGCATTTAAAACCTCTTCATCAGACCTTTCCCTTCTTCATTCTCTGGAACAGGCTGCGTGCCTACCAAGCTGAGATAATGAAGTGGCATCAGTGCAGGAATAATCAAAAAAGTAGAATTAATCATATGTAATTCACCTTAATTTTACAGGAAATAAGCAAAAGGGCTCAGTTCCTATAGATGCTGAGCCTGGCATGGAGCCTGAAGCTCTTTCCTATTGAAATGCCAGGGAAGGAGAGAAGCCCTTCTATTTAAAAACTTTGCCTTTCCTTTCACTCCCCAGAGACACCCCTGGCACACCGCAGCCAGGGGAGGAAACCAAATCTCATTGTCCAGTTCCAAGGGCTGTGTTTTTCAGTAGACTGGTTGGGGTTTAATGATAGGGACTTAATAGAAATACCAAATGTTTGTCTCATGCAAAATGGGGATCAAACTGAGCCAGAATACTTGAGAAAGGCAAAAAAATCTTTCAGGCAGCCTGACTCCAACAAGAGATTAAGAGATTAATATTAGTTTGATCCTGTGGGATTATCCCTGCTTGTGTTTTTTTAATTTACTCACTGTTATGGATAGGTACTTTGAACATCTAAATAAATACATGATTCAATTGCATAAATTCTCCATCAGATTTAATTTTCACATATTAAAGAATTATCTTGTAATGCCATTTGTGCCCATGTCTTATTAAATAGATCTGCAGAAGATTTTTTGATTTTTTTATTTTTTTTCTGGTTCTACATTCAAAAGACATGATAGTAACACAAAATGACAAAGCAGTAATGAGAAGGAAAACCTCGTGGGAAGCAAGTCTGAAAAGCACTGTTCGTTACAAAAGCTTCGGGGGGATGGGGTGGAGGGGGTGAGTGAACCTTTAGCTGCACTCCCCCCTCTGACAGAAACACCCCTTACTGCTCTCCCTCCCTGTGCCAAGTTCCTGTCAGACCTAATGCTTCTGTCCTCCTGTTTTTTTTCACCACCTAATGGTTCTTCACTGTTTCACAGATCAGGAAGGGGGAAAAAAAAAAAAAAAAACCCACACCAAAAAGCCTTCCCAATGCTGTCTGGTGGCATCAAAAGCAAAGAATTGCCTTAAATCTCCCTTGACTCTGGAGACAGAGCAAGGGTCTGTGTGCCTGACAGTTGCAGACAGCCCTATCTGACTTCCTACCCTTTACTTCAGACAAATGTTTCTTTTCCCAGCTGTGCTGGAAAGGGAACACACACCTAATGAGACCATAAATACAATTATAACTAGTTTTCAGACTGTGCATGAAATAATTAGTTATAGGAGAAATCTCCTTGTGGATCATTCAGGTTTCATAAGGTAATGTTCTTATGAAGCTGATCCACGTGAAGGAGGGCTATAACTGCATAAACGTGGCCAGGAAGGTGTTTGGATTTTTAAGCTCAATTAGCAAGTTTTTTATCTTTGGTGTCGTAGTTCTGAGCAAATCAGAAAAGGNCCAACAGGGCAAATAACAAAATTACCTGACCTTGGTTGTTCCAGCAATGAGGATAAACAAGGGACTGTCTGCATACCATTCCTTGGTATAATTGGGTCTTACCACTGTGAGACGAAACAGTTCTCTGAACAGTGTGCTGTTAATTTCAGAGTTTAGTTAGCTAGAAGAGTCCCAGCTAAGAAAGCAAAATTGTAAAACAGAAAATTGGTTCATTTTACCTCAAACCAGGACATTGGGAAAAAATCATATTCTTGCAGGAATGAGAGCATGGAGAGAGCAAGTACACTGTGCAGACTCTGAGAAGACAACTGTTACCTTCTTTCCAAACAAGCCATATCTGACGAGCACTGTGGTTGAACACATCATGTCAGGCTGTGGTGATGCACAAACTATGGATGCTCAAGGAGAGGGGGATGTGGGCCAGGGACACACTTCACACAGGGTGTCCAAGGCTTGCGACAGCAGCAGAGTCTTGGTTTGCTCCTACCATGTGTCATGGTTCAGCAACGAGGGGATAAGTGTGATTACCCACCCCCAGGGTCCCACAATACCTCACAAGATAGAGTACAACATACTTGAATCACAGATTATGTCATGTTGAGCTATTTATATTTATTTACCAGTATGGTTTTACATACCTGAGTATTGCTTGTCTCCACCAGCAGGAAAAGGAGACGTTGCCTCTTCTTCCTTCCCTGAAAACCAACACTGAGCTTCTACTGACACCACTCACCACCCAGCCTTAAGCCACTCCCTGGTAGATGTGAGATCATAGCAAACACCGACTGGTCTGCATGTAGCCCCGCTTTCAGTTAATCCACTGAGGAACAAGCAAGAGGGTGCTGTACCAGATCTGTGGCTTGGAAAGACCATCTGGATCACCCACTGTCCTCTCCAAGAAAACGCAACTGTCCCTGGGTGAAGTAATGGGATACAGCAGGATAAAGTCCTTTTCAATCCCACTTTGGTGGTCTACTACTGAGCCGTAGGGGTCTGCAGGGTGTGCAGGATCATCCTCTGCATGACCTGCCTGACCCAGGCGTGCTGCAGAATCGCTCAGCATCAAGCCCAGACAAAACCTCTCTGCCACCAGGAGCAGGACAGCGTGGTTACCGAAGCATGCCCAGAGTCATCCCGAGGCTGTACCAGCTCTGAGCAGGACCTCATGAGCCCTGCCAGAGCCTTGCTGTGATGGACATGGGAGGAGGAGGATGCATGTGAGGATTTGTCTTTGACAGAGAGAAATCATTTGGGTTTTGCTAATTGGATAACAAGGCAATTACAGCCTTGGATGTGTAATTCACTGACTTGGAGTGTGCTTAGACCATATGACGTGGCTGTCTCAGTGTTGGTGATGAGATTTCAGCATGCCTACTGTGAGGATCTGTGCAGACATGAGACCTCGGGTTTCAGACGTGGGTAGAGACTCACAGCTCTGACCATCCTGGGCATGACCCAGGATTTGGTGAGCCCCGATTCCGCTTTGTTGTCTGCAGCTTGCTCTGCCCAGGCTGTGGGGCTGCCCAGGTGTTGCACAATCCCGTGAGCACCAGGAGGCTCTTGAGGCATTCACCCCACCCCAGACATCAGCACTACCCATGAGCTGACACTGTGGATGGAGCTCGCATCACTCAATCCCCATGCCTGGGGAACGCACTGCCTCCCTTTCCCCTGCACAAGTGAGAGAGGACCTTCTCTTTCTTGGTTCCTCCATGATCCTGAAGGCCCAAGCTCCCCCCATTCCACAGCACACCATCCCAGAATGCCTTTTCACTCACTGCTCTCCAACTGAACATGCAGATTATTTTGCTTTTCTCTCTTTTTCCAGCAGCCAAATGTCTTTTGGAGCCCTCCTTCAGCCCCATCTTGCAGTTCACACCAGAAATAAAGCAGGAGACCAGCAGGTAGCACATCTGCCCACAGAGCTCTGGGCAGTACTTGCACCCAGTGAAACTTGCTATGGCTCTATGGGGTTTCACAGCCTCCCCACATCTCCTTGTTATTCCCTATTTCACTTGGTTATTAAGAAGACACCCCCTTCCTCTGCCCTTGTATGATCTCCATACTTAGCCAACAGAACTGCCTGCTGACACTACTGCGTGAGGCAATTCAACATGCCAACATGCAGTGGCTGTAAAGAAAAAAACCTTAATCTTCTGTAGATCTATTTAGTAAGGCATGGGCACAAGTGGCATTACAAGATCAATCTTTAATATGTGAAAATTAAATCTGATGGAGAATTTAAAGAGCCTTCCTGAAGTTGCCGTGTGGTCCTGGACTACGTGGGCAACCTCCGTTGGTGCACACAGGATGCTTCAGCCTTTGCCTCGGCTCTGGGTAGGGCTGTAGGTAAAGTTTTGTAGCTCTCTACAAAACTTCAGCACAGAGCTTGAGGTCTTCTCCTTTGGGAATACGGGATCAGGTCTGGTAATTCCTCTTTGGGGATCTTCTCTGCAGATCTCCCTTTGGAATCCTTTGGGTTTCCTAGCAGGGTTCTGGGTCACTTGTTAATATGGAGCAGGAATTTTAAAGCAGGAGTTTATGCCTTTAGCAACATGATTAGTCAGCCTTATTCCCAGGGAGACCTCTAGGCATGCGTTAAATCTTTATGCTCTTTGCTTTTTACCGAAGGTATTTTAAAAGACTACCAGTTTCAGAGCTAGTTGTAATGCCCAAAAGAATTTTCTCCCACCATAGTCAGAAACCTCTTCTGTGCCTCAAACTGGTTTTTATTTTGTTGCGCACTAGAACCAGGAATCCTGTTACTGTTCTGTGGATATGGCATGAAACTACATATCTATAATTTTTATGTCCCGGTTGTAAAATGGCTTTGTGTTGCGTTTGCATTTTGAATTTGCTGGTGGAACAATAATACCCCATTTGTGTCAGAATTAGGGTCCTTGTACTATAATAAAATTTTATGCTTAATAGGAATAATTTTGCTTGTTATGTGGGTACTGCAAGATTTACGACACCCCTAACCATTCGTTCTGTTGCTTTTAAGTGACCAGGTGTTTTGGATGCTGTGATAAGTACATTGCTGTCAGTCAGCCACCGTAATTGGCTTTTGAAACAGACTTCTGGCTTTCAGAATATTTACAAGCAAGTTGTGACATTTTCAACAGATCAGGCAAAGCTGCTGACTCAAAAAAAGCTTATTTTTGTGACTATCAGCAACATGACCTCCCTGGTTTGAAAAGAAAAAGAAGTGATTGTTCTGCTTAGAGTTGACAATGAGGTTTCACATTCTTTCTCCTATTCACAGCACATTTCTAATATAAGTCTGTAATAGAAACTGCACTTAAAGGGGTATATTTCAGTGCTGCACATGCATTGAAACTCAGGTCAGGAAAAAGTTTTGGCTCAGGAAATGTGTTCTTATGATTAGCTGCTGAATGCAGAAATACAGTAGCCCCATTACAATTCCCACTTCTCCTTATCACCAAAGGGTATTGGGAAGGGTTATACATCTGATCCATCATCGCTTTTGCAAATGGCACACACCTTGTAGGAGCAGACATCATTACTGGCTGCAAAAAAACAGTCTTACTGCATTCGATACTAAAAAAGGTTGTATTTCTGCTCACCTTCCTGACAGTGATTCTAGAGTCTGCAATTGGAGACAAACTAATTAAATGACTGTGAGTCTTTTTCTTTTGCTGTCGTCATGTCTAAAGTATCTTTGTGAGCTGCCACACACAACCACTATTTCCGGACACGAAACCCTTGATATTTTGTCTTTCACTTGCTGAGAGGCTGTTCTGCGCTGCTATCAAAGCTGTGACAGGCAATACAAAAACAGTGACATCTAAGCTTTACACCTCCAGCTCTTCAGGAGCCTAAAAATCAGTACTAAAGTTCAGCACAGCTGAAAACCCAGCTTGAATTTAGGTTCCAAGATGGAAATGACCTGATGTTGGCAAACTGATATTCTAGGAGGTAACCACAGAAACATTCCCAGCGGCATATGAAGAAGATTAAAAGTTGCAAGAAGGCTGAAACCTGCTCTGGATTAGTTTTGATTCATGCAAGGGCATCGCCCTGCAAGGGGTTATTAATTACATGTTCTAATTCAGTACTTCTCAGGGGCAGCCTCCATGCAACTGCAGGTGCTCCCTAGACAGATGTAGAGCCTCTCTTTTCCTCCCTGCAGGAAAAGCTGATCATGCCTGCAGGCACACACACATTCTGCAGCTCTTGCCATTGGGTGGTTAAGAGTGGAATGGGCATCGCAGTGCCCAGAGCTAGCAGCTCCACCATGGCATGGTGCAGCTGAATTTGCACCAGGGCATATTGAGTTAAAGCCGAGGTTGATGCTGGGGAAAAGGCTTCTGCTCTTCCATACAGGAAGAGCCAAACTTTGGGAGAGGGCTGTCTGTCAGAAATTTAAAGTTGTTAAGAAGTGGAGGAGACACCCCATGGAAGAAGGGGAGATGAGCTGTTATCACAAGCTGGGTTTAGTCCACCAAAGGGCTGGACTGGCCTGTGCAACCCCGTCGGGCTCTGTAGACCATCTGTTGCAGAAATAGGGACATGCTCAAGGCTTGGAAGGTGAGTCTTTCACCACCCCTGATGAGTCTGGATGCCAGCGAAATGCAGAAACTACCAGTGTGAAAAAAAGACTCAAAGAAAGGATTAAAGCTGAAGGCACACAGCTGCCATCACCCCACATCCCCATCAACGTACACAGCAAATAAGCCCTCCCTGCAAATCCAGGCTTCGCAAAAAGCTCACAGTCCCGAAATATATGCTTGTACCAGTCCTTGTAGGCTTAAATAATTCATTATGAATAGCATTTTTATTTTCTATTTTTTTTAGGATCCTCAGACCCTCTGTATTCCCACAAAATCCATGCCACTCCTATAAGATGCAAAACCACCTGAAGACAGTATTATTTTTGTCCACTTAGCACAGGTGCAAGAAAAAGTACAAAGTTTGAGGCATCTGTGGGCACATCACCACAATACCTGCTTACAAGTTTTTCTATTCTGCAACTTTCATGCACATACAAAACCCAAATTAAAGCCATCAAAATCGATTTTCTTTAGAAGTGTATCCCTTTACTCACTTCACTTGTTTTGATAATAACTAATGAATCATTAGGTGTGAATCAGAAGAGCAATCACGGTTTAATTTGTTTCACAATACTCCTGTAAGATTCCATGTATAGTTTAATTATGTTGAAAAGCACGATTCATTCACATAAACCCATTATTAACTGTTGCTACTGTAACAAATGGGGAAAAAAATAAAAAACAAAACAAAACAAAACAAAACAAAACAAAACAAAACCTGCACTCAAAAGAACCCCCCAATCATTTAAATGATCTTCTGGCTTAGTTTTCAAAATACTTATACTTGACTAGAGATTCATCCCACATTCAAACTGCTGGAGCAGAGGTGTGAAACTGTTTTCACCAGTGCCAGGGAAATTGTGACTTGTCTGCTCATGGAGCAGATGGTTCTCTGGAGCTCCAGGTGGGCCAGAAAATCTTTATACCTCCATACCTTTATACCTTATACTCCATACCTACTGCTGGACCCCATGGAGTGCCTCTGTGTTGGGATCTGGTCCAGCAAACTGCCTCTGTGCAAGGACACAGACATTGTACTACATGATTTGGCCATATCCATGCCAACATCACACACGGACAGGGTACCTGGTTAGGAGTGACACCCCAGATATATCCTAGGCGTGTCATAGGGCCTTGAGTTGTTGGAAGCCTGGGCAGTGTTTGAGCTCCCTACTTACACCTTCAGATGGGTGGGAAGATGAAGGGGCCAGGAAAGCTGATGGCAATGTGGGACACATCTCTATTGCTTCATTGCCCATGGAAAATGCTCTTCATCTGAGAGCTGTTTCCTCCCAAAGGAAGGTTCAGCTGTTGATGCTGGTGCATATCACCCTTGGGCTCAAGTACCAGGTGTCTTTGAAGGAGGACTGAACATGAAGATGACATTCACCCCTCCAGTGGCTAATTCTGTGTCTTACTTTGGTTTAAACTGCTCTGAGAAGAGGTTGCAGGGCCCAGAAGTCTTCAGTCTGTTAAGGAGACACCTCACATCCTTACCGGACCTTAGTTCTCACTTACAGAACAATTAATGACAGGCTGAGAGAGTCAGCCTGGAGAAGAGAAGGCTCCAGGGAGACCTTTGAGCCCCTTCCACTCTCTAAAGGGGCTCCAGAAAAGCTGGGGAGGGACTGTGGACCAGGGAGAGGAGCCATAGGATGAGGGGGAAGGGTTTGATAGTGGAGGAGGGGAGATTGAGCAGAGATCTGGGGAAGAACTACTTTGGCGTGAGAGTGGTGAGACCCTGGCCCAGGCTGCACAGAGGAACTGTGGCTGCCCCATCCCTGGAGGGGTTCAAGGCCAGGCTGGATGGGGCTTGGAGCAACCTGGCCTGGTGGGACATGACCCTGCTCAGGGCAGGGGGTAGCAATGGATGATCTTTAAGGTCCTTTCCAGCCTGAACCATTCTGTGATTCTATGATAATGAGTCATACCTGGCAATGTCAAAGACAAGGTTTTGATGCTCCTGCAGCTGTGCTTCTCTGAGACCATACGGGCACAAAGCCCAGGCAGAAGAGCATAGGGTATCACACTGTCATGGGCAGAGTGATTGACTTCACTCATAAGAGAGAAGTAATGAAATATTTATTAAGGTGAAACAGAGATTTAAGAAAATTAGTGGTAAATGCAACAGCGTTTTACGAGATTCGATGCAAAGGCACATTTGTGTATTTACTGCAGAGAGGACAGGGTCAGACAAACTGTCAAGGACACCCTCCCATTGAGTCACGAGGTTCAGAAAGGATCCCTTTGCTTTCAAACTCCTTTTCAGAGAGGAGCCTGGGTGCAGCTGGATCCAATCCTAGTCCCAGATTGGTCAACTTGGTAAAAACCTTGTCTAAAGGATTATTTATGTGCAATCAATCCTTTCTATTATTTAGCTAAGATTTCAAAGTTTTAGCATGCTATTAGTCACTTACCGAGAATCTCTTGCAGCAAGGAATCTCTCAGCCTGGAGGAGTAGAACCTTAAGAGAGCATTCTCTTCCATGCCAGAGAGCTCAAAGGGCTCTGGGGCTGTCCACTATTGATACAGTAAGATAATCAACCTCTGGTCATGTTCTCATGGGAACCAAATACCTAGGTCCCCACTCCAGACAGTGTTTTGTCTGTGTTACCAGCCATCCCCCAAAGTCCAGGTGCAACTTATCGCAATTGATGTTACTATGGCCAAGGCCTGAGCAGGAGTCAGGGGGGAGAAGGAGAGCAAAAAACAAGGAGAGCACACCGCCACAGATGCTCAGGAAGTGCTCTGCACAGAGGTCTTCATACAGAAGTTTCCCAGAAGAAAGGATGGGGGTCCAAAGCCTGGACATCATTCCTTATGGACTTTATGTACCCTCACAGACCACCAAATTTCTTCCTCTACGAACCATAGAAAGGAATAAGGCTTTCATGGTAGGCTCCTGTCGTCAGGGGCATTTTTATGTGTTTACTTGATTTTAATTCTGCTTTTAATTTAATTCTTGCTCACATACTTCTTGTATGTACCCTGTTGGATGTCTGTGAGGAGCTCCATTGGGTCAATCACATGTGACCACATGCACTAAAGCTGGCCCAGATCATTGCTGCAGGCTACAAACCTGACCATCACCAGGAAAACAAATTATCTGAGAAAAAAATCTCATACTTCTAAAACAACAACAATAATGTCTTGTTAATGGCACAACACACAGCAAGGCATGGATGATCTACATGTCTGTTATTTGTCTTTTCTTTTCCTTGCATCAAAGACTAAAAGAAATACCAGGTGGAATCAAAAGCCAGACAAATCAGAGGCACTTCTCCCTTTGCAAGGTATGTTACTGCTAATAAATTTTTGCTGTATTTGTGGGGTGCATGCTCCCTCCCTTTCTTTGTAGTATCTGGACAGCTTCTATATAAAATTATAGGCAACACCTGATCCTTTTCTCTGCCAAGGACAAAGCTCTGCTCCAGGTGGGTTTAGCAGGGCTCTGCTAACCAGAGAAGTGTAGAAGGGGTATTGTTTCAAAGATTTTTGAAGATTTTAAAATACAGTCCCAACAGGAAAGGAAAAACAAATATTTATGTATTCTTCATGGATAATTCTTGAGGGGAAAATTACAAGCCGCCAATGAAAGCTTTTAATTTTGGCACAATGTAGTGTAATTTTGATTCTTAAATTGTATAATCAATTACAATATATTAGATTAGATTAGATTAGATTAGATTAGATTAGATTAGATTAGATTAGATTAAACTGTGTTACATTCTCTGCAGTATAGAAGACAACAGCTTAAAAATGAAAAGTGAACACTTTCCATTGCAATATCTTGCAGGAATCAAAACCAATGCCACCCTGAAGGACTGGAGGCCCATGAGCACAGGAGGCAGATGGATATTTTAGAGACTTTCACTCTGAGTGTCTCAGCAGAGCAGGATGTGTGTGTGGATGTGGGCAGGCATGAGTGAATGGCATGGTGGAAGGGGTTCTGGCCAACAAAAATGTGTTGGATCATATGTAGCAATGGAAGAACTCTTCAAAAAGTAGGTGGTGTCATACAGTAGAAGGACTGGGCAGCTCACAGCCAAGGCACCCAAGTCATCACCTCTAACTACGATACCGGCTCACTCACGCCACTGTGTTTGAAGACTTGACACTGAAGTCAACATACTGCATCAACCCAAAGGTCCATCTACCCATTATTTGCCTCTGAGCATGTCCAGTAAAATACACTTGAGAACAGTGTAACGAAGGAAAAGGCAGGTTTCTTGCTTTAGCTGGTGTATGTCCCAGCAACCACACCTTAGGACTCACCTGCCTGAGGGCTTTTGGTGTCTTTGTGCTTAATAACTCTTCTTGGACTTCCTCTGTGAACTTCTTTAACCACAGATTAGATCCACTAATGCTTTCAGGCACCAAGTTCATTGTGGCCAAGAGCTGCACAGTCTAGTCTTAATTTGAATGGGGAAAAAAAAAAAGCAATGCATTTAGTCTATTGGATATCTTTACTGCCTGGCCATTTTCAGATTGTAAGAGACAGTGGATAATTATAATTGCTGTGATTCTTATTCTCATGCCGTTCTTGCATTTATACACATTAATAGATGCTCATGTATCTCTGTTCCAGGCTGAATGGGCACAGCCCACTTTGTCTAATGTGGAGACCATTCCAGGTCTCAATCATTCCTGTCACCTTTCTCTGTGTATTTTCAAGTCTGATCTTTCCTTCCTGGCATGGGAGTGGGAACCACACACGTATTTGAGGGGCAGGCACTGCACAGTCATCTTGTCTTATGTCCTCTTCATCACTTCATCTCAACTCTACCTAAAGACTCTGAGACGTTGATGAACACCGAGCAAGCGTTTGCAGAGGACTCCCTGGAGTCTCTCCAAGATCTCTTTCCTGAGCAGTAATAGCTCAGAGTACACCTCTGTAAATGATTGTGCTTCACTTTGCAATTATTGACATTGCATTTCACCTGCCATTTTCTGACTTAGTCCCTAAGGATCATGAGATCCTTCAGCAGCTCTTTGCAATCAGCTGTCATTTCTCCCTGCTGAGGTGGAAATGTCAGTCTGACAAACACAGAAACATCCCTTTTTGCTGAGCAGATTAGATTACAATTTACAACTGAACTAAGATGAGGTTGAAAGAGATTACACATCCTAGGTAAAATAAGCTTATATCAGAAAACAAAAAGTTCTAGAGAACAAATTTCCTGATTAACTTCAAGACTCAGCACCATACCCAGTGTATTTATTAATCTTATGATTCAGATACGCATCTTTCTGTATGTGGGTCATCTGCCTTGTTCTTTAATTGCTTTTTCTCTTGTCCATTTTCAAGAATGTAAGCTAAAAAATATTAGATATTTTAAAAAAAATATGTATGACGTACTGCATTTAGAAAAACTATTGAATTTTACTGTCTTCTCTAAATTTTTGTAATGCTGGAGAAGGAAATGACCTTCCTAGCACAAAGAGGGTAAGAAAACTGAGAATCTTAGGAGTGCTGTATAATAACCTGGAGCATTAGAATGAATTGCTTCATTGAAATGAATAGGGTGAACACAGCAACACAACCTCTGAAATGGAGAAAATATAAAAGGGCCCTGATAAGAACAAAAAAAAACAAAGTAAGTTGTTAAGTGCTGACGCCATCTCCTGGGAGTTGAGGGAAGGGTGCTATGGAAACAGCAGAGAAATCTATGAGCCCAGGAGGAATGAAGAAACTCTCCTCCAGCAAATACGGGACCAGGGTATGGGGAAACTGAGCCGGCAGAGACACCTTAGATTTGGTGGAGTCCATTTCTCCTCTTCCCTACTTGGATACAATCAGTGGAAGGGAGTGAAAACTCCTGATTCACTATTTTTATCTTATTTTACATTTTTTGCTATATAAAATGGAAAGGCTCAAGTTATACCATTCTATATATGCATATAATTCTAACTTACTATATCAAATCATGCCTATGCACCTGTGTGATACTTCCTGAATTAGTATCAATTGTTCAAGTGCACCTTTTGAGATGCTTTTGAGGGAAAGGAAGAACAGGAAGGCCTTAATGTTAAATTTATTGAGCTAAAGGTCCCAATAAGAAGACTTTTGCCTATTCTATTCTATTCTATTCTATTCTATTCTATTCTATTCTATTCTATTTCTATTTCTATTTCTATTTCTATTCTAGTATGGGCTGTAAGCTATGTAAACTAGCTCGCCACCTGCCTGACACCTGAGCAATCTCAGGGCACTCAGTCTCTTTCTCGCTTACACAAAGGACTTGGGCATCAACGCCCTTCTGTCTTTTAAGAGCTCATCAGTCTCCCTTATATGCTCCACTGACGATGTGATTCCATTAATGAGGAATGAACCAAAACTTCACAGCTCACACTCATAAAACCCCTTTGACCAGGGCATAGGGTCCATACAAGATGGCCCTGGAGATACCAGGAGGGATGTTTCTTTCTCCTCAAGAGCAAAATACAATTCCACCCCAAGTAGGTGACAGACTAGTTTTCAGCAACAGTATTTCAACTTTGTGATTTTTCTCAGCAATTTTGAAGAAATTTGTAGATTACTGCATGAATCACATGGGAAAGCTCAAATGCTCATTGCAATGTGCCATCTTGGAGTATTCCCAGAGCTTCTCCGGGGAGCAGGGTGCGATGGGTTTCATCTATCAGTAGCTCTTGCAAAGCTCTATTCTGTGAGCACAGGTGCTCTGGAGGGTTCTTGTCTCTTGTCACTCCAGCTGTCACCTCCCCAGCTATGGTCTCTCACCCACCTGTGAGACTACTTCAAAATAAAATACATTCACTATTTAATATGCTTTCTTACTCCATCTCACAGTGACTAAATACCCTGCAGATGTTTGATTGTAAGAAATGTGCAGAGAAGAAAACTATAGAGAATTTTAATGCCTAATTTTCTCGTTCAATTGTTAATTTGCTTGAACTTTTGGCTTTCCTTTCATATTTTTGTGCTGCCCTCTTAAAAGAGCATTATTTTAATCTTTGAACTGTCCCACTACCTGTCCTTTTTGTGTGTAGTGGACTTCAGGTCATACTTTGCTTGTAGGGACATAATCTTCGGTTTGAGAGGTTTGTTTTGCTATCCTGAAACAGTGCACTCTTGTGGCCTTCCACATAACATTATCACATAATTTAGTTCACTTTCTGGGCACTCTCTCTGTATTACCTGGGTAGGAAGAGCAAGGTTAAATCACCCTTATTGAAGAAGCCTGAAAACCTTCCAGATTTCATCATTCTGCTGCTGCTCAAATTACACACGATGATGAAAATCGGCTTCAACTTCCAGTCCTGAAACTATTTCTTTTACCCTTGTGAAAGCATTTTGTTCAGAATCACTGTTGCGGGAGCCAGACACTGACCTGGACCTCACAGCAGCATGACATCACATGTGACACACACATTACAAGAGAGAAAAAGTGGAGGTCAGATACCGGTCCTCCAGTTCAGCNACATACTAATCCTGACAATAAGGGATGCTGCCTTCAGCATCCAGATTTTGTTGCTCTGTGGGGAAGGTCTGATAATAGTTTTCCTCCCTGTTTCTGCAATGTCTGTGATTGCATTCAACATTCAAAACAGTTTATTCAACTAATTTTTGTGCTGTACTCGGAGGTTTCCTTATCCCGTTGAAAGCTTGGAAAGAATTTTTCCCTCTCTGGGAGGTGGAGCTGGCAGTGTGTCCCCAGATGGCACGTACCAGGGAGGCTTTGGGTTTTGGCTACCCTGCCAGACGGCAAACAGAGATCTGCCCACATTAGCTGTGTGAGGGAACTGCCTAGAACCTATCTATGGTTAAGCCCAAGTGAGAGCCCAAGCGCAAAAGTTCTGGGTGACTTTTCATGGTAAAAAACAACTTGCACATAGAATTACCTTTACTTTACCAACAGCAGAGCTGGGGTTCGGTAGTTTGAGGCCGACTGTTTGGACCAGAATAATACAACAGTGCATAAAGACCAAAAGCCCCATATCTCTCCGTGTGCCAGCACATGTCAGTCAAGTGGATGAGAGAGAACCCAGGGCGAATCATAGAACCATAGAATGGTTAGACTTAAAGATCATCGAGTTCCAACCCTGCTTCCATGGACAGGGACACCTCCCACCACACCAGGTTGCTCCAAGTCACATCCAGCCTGGCCTTGAACCCCTCCAGGGATGGGGCAGCCACAGCTTCTCTGGGCAGCCTGTTTCAGTGCCTCACCACCCTCACAGCAAAGAATTTCTTCCTAAGATCTAATCTAAATCTCCCCTCTTCCAATTTAAAACCATTACCCCTTGTCCTGTCACTAGACTTCCTGACCAAGAGCCCCTCTCCAGCTCTCCTGGAGCTCCCTTCAGATCCTGGAAGCTGCTCTGAGGTCTCCCCAGAGCCTTCTCTTCTCCAGGCTGAATAGCTCCAGCCCTCTCAGCCTGTCTTCATAGGAGAGGTGCTCCAGCCCTCCTTCATGGCCCTCCACTGGACCCATTCCAACAGTTCTATGTCCTTTCTCCATTGAAGACTCCAGAGCTGGACACAGTACTCCAATAAAATGCACAAAAAAAGCACCAGAAACACCCAAGCCTGCAAAATTGAAATGCACCACGATCCTCTGCACCCTGATGTACAAAACATGGTCCTCCCACCTAGAATGTAGTGTTGTGGCTGGGATCTTTTAGACAGGAGTAGTAGTAGGTCACTACCCAAGTTGTGTAGGCTGTAAGGCAAAGCTCTGCTCAGAGAGGAGGCAGACCTTGTCAATCCCAGCATCGCAGTCCCTCAATATGTGCCTGGCCACAGCAGGGTGAATCAAAAACTGTTTAATTAATTCAATGAAGGGATTAGCCACAGTCTCCAGATGGTGGCTGGAGGCAACCTCTAGTTCAGAAAGAACCCTCAAATAGCCCTGGAGAAGTGGAAGCTGGAAGGGATGTGGAAAGTGCACTATTTGCAAAAAGGGGCTGTCAGCAGAGCAGTGCCTTGAATCAACTCCCCATGAGGTGACACAACCATCGTGGCAGCCCCAGGGAAGGGGTAAGAGCTGTGCCTTGGGGCAGCAAGCTGGGCAGGGCACCTCAGACCCATAACTGAGGTCAGTTACACTGCAGCAGATGGCACACACCAGTCTTGTCCCTTAGCACTGTCTTTCGGAGAGTCCATGAGAAGAAACTCCTGGGCCATTGGGAAGGAAACTGCTGGAACCCATCTTGCTGCTGCTCTATGGGGTCTCCATGTCAAAAGAAGTCCCATGGTGGCTGATGAGCCAGCAGTACTCCTGTTGGCCAGACTTACGGTGAGGCCACAGAGTCTACTTTGAGGTTGCTGCCACAGGCCTAATTTATGTAGGCGTAGAGGTCTTTTTAGCAATTTCCTGTGGTTTTTCGCCCATATCCTTTTTGTGACAATCCTGCCACAGAAAACAGGAATCCCTCAATTAGGGATGTGTCAAGGTTTAAACACACAAACATACATTTTTGTATATCTGCAAATAGCTTACTCATTTCAAACTTAAAGGTTTAAACACACAAACATACATTTTTGTATATCTGCAAATAGCTTACTCATTTCAAACTTAAAGTGTGAGAAATGTGTAGAATGTAAGAGAGGACAAACTCATCAAAGCAAAGGTTAAAAACAAAGTATTAAAAGGGTTTATTAAAAATTTACAAAGCAGCCCTGAATTGGGTGCATCTCCAGGGCAGATGCACAAATTCTCTTTTTATTTTCAGGTTTTTATACCTTTTATCTTTGCAGCTTATGTTTGTTTTACCTCTCATTGGTTGAGAAGTTAGGGCTAACATCCTTCCTGACCGCTATTAGAGATTGAAGTTACACCTTTTTAGCTTGTAAGGCTTTAACACCCCTACTCCAAGATTATCCTAAACACGCCTTTGATTAGTTGATTAGACTACGAGTTGTCCCCTGGTCTTTTAAACCCTTCTACTGTCCATTGTTAGTAATTACAAGCACTCTGGTAGTCGTTTACTTCATCAGGTGGTCCTATCTTCCTCTTCATCAGTTGTCCTCTAGATGAACCTAGCCCACATAGTAGTCTTTGCAGCCCCCCCTGATGATGATGTTATGTCCAATCCTGGTTGTCTTCGATCTTGGTGATACTCCCCTATTTCTCAAGTTCCTGTTTTGAAAGTTGCTTTTTTCCCCCTTTGTTTCCTTTGCAACATTCTGCTGACAAAACATAGTACTCAATAGCATAAGGATATTAGTGATTTATCAGGAAAGACCAGTCCAGTCCGTGAGACTCTACTATCTCTAGACCCCTTTCAGGCGTCTATCCTAACCAAAGGATAGAAAGTAGCTGAAGCAAAAATTTAAACCCGTTTCTCCCACAACCAAGGGGTGCCTGAGTAGGACTTTCTGGCCTCCACAGGAGCAACCAGATGATGGTCATAAAGGTCCACGCTACCTTGAACTTCTGTATGGTGATGGAAACGAGATGCAGTGAACTGCAAAGGGGACAAGGTGGAGCTTTGTAATTTTTCTCTGCTCTCCCAGGGGAGGTCTGGCTTTGTAGGACGCGTGAAATCCCTGGAAGGTCTTGATGAGAAGGGAGACCTAAGAGTGTGATGTATGGGTGCAGGTAGACAAGCCCTCCTGCCTCCAGTTTGCCAATAGCTACTTTCAGGTGCACAGCTAAAAGCCATCTACCAAAAAAATAAAAATAATAATAATAAAAAAAAATCTTAAATCTTTTGCCTTTTGTTCCTGGGTCACTCCAATTTTAGCTTAATGCCTCTGGAGGGGAAGCACCAGAATGAGAAAAGCCTGCAGTTAATTAACTGCTGTGTGGGCGTGATTGGCATCTTGGACATTCAGCTCCTCAACTATTTGCAGGAGCTTTACTTGAATGCAAAAGACTTAACACCTCTTTCCTGATTATCCTTAGATAAGGCACAGTTACAATGGGGAGCTGGAGGTTGGTTTTAACACTGCTGTGAAAGCACCAGGGGAACTGGTGCCTTCATTCTCTCCTCATCAAACCCTAGCACCTCGTGTCCTCAGGTGAGAAGTGCCTCCTCTGCTCCTCTCACTTTAGGAGCATGTTTGACTCCAGCCTGGATAAAACACGGTGCCCTCAGAAACATTTATTCCTCATCACTATATCCTTTTAGTGATCCACATAGTGACCTTCACTGGGCCTTGAGTTCTGCAGCTAAGAGTTTTGCAGCACCTCGTTGGTATGTCCTCCCCACTGGTCACTGTTCAGCCCTGAAACTACATAGCTGACCGTGAACTTACTCCAGCGTAAATATGGCCAGATCCCACTGACTCCAGCAGATGAGTCCTGCTTCCTTTCCAATTAATTGAGCTCGGAACCAAGCTTTGGTGCTTTTTCCATTCAGACCCCTGGCATGGCAGATTTCCTTCAGGACAGGAAAATAACTCACTTCCCTGCCGTCTGGAATATAGAACTTTTGGGTCATTATATTATTTTTTTTCCAGTCCATTGGGAGTACACAGCACAGAATCTGATGTCCGGAGTTTCATAACAAACATGCAAGGAAATGTGTAATTATTGTCTAGAGAATTGCATGATTATATTACAAAATGGATATCTCTTTGTCATTAGCAAATCTCTCCATAGGCACTTTTTTACTGGGAAGCTTTGAAACTATTAGCATAATAAGCGGTTCCTCAAATCCTGATTGCTAATTAAAGCCATATATTATTGTCAGCTCCCCCATTGGTGTGTAAGCTCAGTTTTACCTCATTACAGTGTAATAAATGCGGCTTTTTTCCTGGCCTTTTCTTTTTGTTTCCTTTTCTTCCTTCTTTTTTCTTGCAAAAACATACTTGCACAAAACTTGCCACTGCATAAAATTGGACTATTTCTTTCCCTCTCTTCTGTAGTGAAACTATACAGCCTATTCAGCATATTTTTCATGTCTTTTCCACAAATAAAGGAAGCCCAATAGCTCTATTGACTGTTCCCAAAGATATCACACAGCTTTGGAGCTAATTAAAAGTCAGTCTCTGTGCAATTGCCATGGAGTAGGGTACGTGCAACCGAAGTGAACAGCAAAACACTCAAAGATTTTCCTTTGAAATTCAACCCCAGAGCTACTCTGTGCAAATACTAAACGAGGACGTTAGCTAAAAAAAAAGTGCAAGAAAATGATGGTTGTTCTGCTCAGCACAGAGGCTATTTAAATAATGTGAGAGTCCCAGAAGGGTTACATGACCCAAAATTACAGAGAAAAAAGAACATGTAAGATGTTTGACAACTACACAACTGGGACAGGCTGAGCGAGCGGCGCTGAGCAGCATCTCCCTGCAGTGACACCACAGCCCATTAAATATCACTGAAAGCAGTCGCGAGACACCAGAGGAGTGAGAAAAGACAAGAAGAAGCATGAAGTGAAGGAGAGTAAATATATCCAGGAAAAGCTGGAAGTATTCTCCATCCCTTAGAGCTGTATGCCTGCCCCACAGAATCACCGAATGATACAGAGTTGGAATGGATCTCTGGAGATCATCTAGTCCAACTCCCTGCAGGTCCACCCAGAGCAGGTTGCACAGGAACGTGTCCAGGTGGGCTTTGAATGTCTCCAGAGATGGAGAATCCACCACCTCTCTGGGCAGCCTCTTCCAGGGCTCTGACACCCTCACAGGAAAGAAGTTCCTCCTCCTGTTTAGATGGAGCTTCCTATGTCCAAGTTTATCCCCATCAGCTCTTGTCCTGTCACTGAGCACCACTGGAAAAAGACAGGCCCCATCCTCCTGACACCCACCCCTTAAGTATTTATAGGTGTTGATCAGCTCCCCCCTCAGCCTTCTCTAGACTAAAAAGACCCGGGTCCCTCAGCCTTTCCTCATATGAGAGATGCTCCAGGCCTCTCATCATCTTTGTAGCCCTTTGCTGTACCCTTTCCAGCAGTTCCCTGTCCTTCTTGAACTGGGTAGCCCAGAACTGGACCAGTGCTCCAGATGGGGCAGAGCAGAGGGGGAGGATGACCTCCCTTGATCTACTGGTCGCACTCTTCTCGATGCACCCCAGGATACCATTGGTCTTCTTGGCCACAAGGGCACATTCCTGGCTCATAGTCATCCTGTTTTTCAGCAGGACTCAGTTGCTCAGAGATTTGCCCCACAGATGTATGCCAGAACATGCTCCCCTGGTGGCTACAGGTTGTCTTTAAACAGCCTCAAGCTTCCTGGAGAGGGAATCACCCCTTTGTGGGTAAACGTGTTATTTTGGGGATATAAATTCAACATAAAGGTAAATCATTGCAAAGGAGTCTGATACTCCCCAAGGGACAGGTGAGTTCCATTGTAATAACAATGCCAAAGAGTAGAGAATTGGCTTCTCTGCTCCAAACAGCAACGCACCACTCGTGTAACTGCTCATGCATTGGATACCTACACGCTCACTTGTATCATCTAACTCTCCTACATCTCACCTCAGTGAGCATTTATCGATCGTTCATCGATTCCCAGTCCCCACTCCTGACTAGTGAAGAGCCCTTTGCTGGAGACTCTTTCCTCGGAGATCATCACAGCTTGTGACAAAGACTGATAAATCCAGAAGGACATCCCTGGTTTTTATTTGCAGGCGTCCTTTTGGTGGTGGCTTTAACTGGGGAGAAGTGAAGTGGGGAACCACCTTTAAGGTCACATAAGAAGAAGAAAGGTCTTCTCTTCTACTACGCCTATCGTCTTTAACCCCCCAAAACAAGCAGACGGAAAACAGTGCCATTTGCAGAAAATGATAAAATTCAACACCACAACAACCCCACACTCATTTGTATGGAATTTGTAATCTCAGGCATGCAGATTTTTGTGTTTGAATGCAGATATCTTGTGTTCCCATGTTACTCCATTAAATAACTTTGTCTGAAGGAGCAAAATGAAAAGCCTTTTAGGTTTCCTTCTCAAAAAAATGAAACTGGAAGCCCCCTTCCAGGGGTGATGCCTCTCAAAAGAAGGAGGACTGCCGCTTGTAACTGGTAAATACAAGACAAAATATACCCCTGACAAAATGAAATTTGCATCGGAGCTTAACTTGTTCTGAAATCTCAGGTAAGTGTCTGCTTGGAAATAAAAACCTGACACGTTGTACATTTTATGCAGGAGGGAATGGCAATGTTTTTTAAGGGGACTAGGAGGGTTATGCATAAAGGAGAGAACAAAAATTAATTGAAATGGTTTCCAACCTGTGGGCCTACTCAGAAGGACTCCATTCACCAGTGAAGGAATAGAGAGACTCTTTGAAGTAATCCCTAAAGATTAAATGCTCAGAAGGAAGAATGTAGGTGCTATAATGATAATTTATTTGACCTGAGCAAGGCAAATTCCGTAGGAGAGGGTTGGTCATCAGCGAAAGCTTAGCTGCTGGCTGAGGTCAACCCACCACACCCATCATCTCCTTGGTGAGCTATCCTCCTGGGATGTCCTCTGCTGTGATCTCCACTCCCATTACCTGTAATGCCTCTTTCGTCAGTGTTCTGTAGCACACCCTGGTGTAATGAGCTTCAGGGCCTGCATCTCTGCAATTCCTGATGTCAAGAGGCTCTTTTCTTCTTGTACGAAGTGAGATCTCCAAGCACAGCTCCTCTTCTTCCCTGCCATTCAAGAGAGTCATACCAGTGCTTTACTCTCCTGTCAGGAGACAGGCAATGCTGTATTTGCAATTCATCACTCCTAACTTGGGTGCTAGAAGTCAGATAACTTTGTTCCAGAAGAAATATGTTTGACTTTGGTATGGGGCTTTCAGCTAATTGCAGCTGGAGGAATAAACCACACAAGGTGTTGACTGTGCGTCCCTTAATAACGCTTACAGAATTGCAGGGGTCACATCTGAATGTTTAAATACCTGAACCATAGAATAATTTGGGTTGGAAGGGATCTTTAAAGGCTAACTAGTTCAACTCCTCTGCAATGAGCAGGGACATTTTCAACTAGATCAGGTTGCTCAGAGCCCCATCTAACCTGATCTGGAACATTTCCAGGGGTGAAGTATCTTCCATTTCTTGGGGCAACCCTCAACATAAAAAAATTCACCACCTCAGCATAAAAAATTTAACATTGTAGGTGAGTTCAGTGCTGATGAGAGGCCATAGCCCAGCTCCTGCTGAGTGAGGATGTGTGACAGGCTCAGCCCTATATTTTCCCAGTGCCTGGATGTCACTGTCTTTCATGAAAAGTCACAGTTTCCATAGAAAAGAACATAGCAACCAAAATGATTGTCGTCTCGGTGTCTCTCCTTCTTCATTGGGAAGGAATGGTAGAGCAGGAATCACGACAGAACTTTTTCTGTCCTGAAACTAAATACTCACCCCATTCATAGCAGTGCTCCTCAGGCATTAACACAATTGTATCTGAAAGCCACGGTCCCACTCAAGACTTTCAGGCCATGAATCCCCCTCCTCCTGCTAGTCTAAACATTGTGCCTAAAGTACAGGGAACCCTTAAGACAACTCTCTGTTCCAGGGTTTCCTGCTGGCAGGTCAGGTTATTTCCTACCCAGGGCACACTCTCTCACATCCCCAGTTTGAGGTACCTGTATCCCATCCAGGGGACTGGCAGCTCCTCTCCAGTGGGCTCCAGATGGTCAGCTCCAGAGCCATGCTGTGGTCCCAGAATAAGCTTGGGATGGCAGCAGTGCCCTGCCTCTCAAGGGGACTATGATGTTACAAATCTGGTATACATCCAGCAATGTGAGAAAAAACACCTGAATTGTTATTAATTCCTACAAGAAAAGCAGAAAAGTCCCCCATGAGAAGCAGCAACAATGCAGTGTGTGTGTTCATTTCACTTCCTCACCTCACCGAATTAATTTAATTAAAAAGTATTAACTGGAGTTATAAATCTTTGAGTAATTATTATCTCAACAATAATGAATTGATTAATAGCTGCAAAAATAATTATAATAATTATTATTAAAATTTATACTGTCCAGTAATTGGTAATACTTATTAAATGCCTGCTAATAGGTGAAACAGAATCATTGAGCCTTCCCTTTGAGGAGTCAGGAAAGTGATAGAAAAAACAAAGTTGTGACTGACTCATGTTGGGTGCCCTTCACTCCAAACATCTCCTCACCTCTGTGCCATGATTTGCTGCAGAGAGTGGTGGGGAACATGCTCAGAAGGCAAAGATATCTATGACACAAGAGAGCAAAGACTCTTCTAGTCGGTAGAGACTTCTCTTAGAGACTTCTCCATGCTCCTGGAGTTTTAACAAACTTCTATTATTAAAATTTTTTCCCAGGAGGGCCTGGCTGACCTTCAAAGTGGTCTAGTGAAATCCACTTCCAGGCAGTGCTCTAAGCATGTTCAGAATTCTCTGAGATGGCAAAACCTTCCAGTTTGGAGTGTTTGGTAGGGAGGGTGTTTCTGGAGGCTTTGAAAAAATGAGAAATGCACTGGGATTGCTTCTTTTGCCTGAAGACAGAGGTATTGTTGAAGTTTGCAGTGCCATGGGCTTATGCTTTTTGTCTGCTGTTCGTGTCAAGGTCTGCCTTGGATGTCTGCACTGGGATGAAGCCATAGCTCACCTGCAATGGTCATTCTAGGCTGATCCTCCTTGGGGCAGATCATAAGCTGTCTCTTCTCACAGAATCGTAGAATGCTTAGAGTTGGAAGGGACCTTAAAGATCATTGAGTTCCAACACCTCTTCCGTGGACAGGGACACCTCCCACCACACCAGGTTGCTCCAAGTCACATCCAGCCTGGCCTTGAACCCCTCCAGGGATAGGGCAGCCANATGGGCTGCCTGCACACACTGCCGGCTCATGTTGAGCTTCTCATCCAGGAGTACTCCCAAGTCCTTTTCCTCAGGGCTGCTTTCCAGCCATTCTCTGCCCAACCTGTATTGCCACGTCCCAGGTTCAGGACCCTGCACTTGGCTTGATTGAACTTCATGCAATTTGCACTAGCCCACCTCTCAAGTCTATCCAGGTCCCTTTGGATGGCATCCCTTCCCTCCAGCATGTCGACCGCGCCACCGAGCTTGGTGTCATTGCCAAACTTGCTAAGGATGCATTCTATCCCACTGTCCAAGTCTCCGACAAAGGTGTTAAATAGCATTGGTCCCAATGCATCTCATGGTTCAGTGTGTCTCATGTACATTGAAGCTAGTGCACCTCTTTGGGAAAGAGCTTCTTCTCCAGCAGAAGAGTTTCAATCAGAGTGGTTTTTGAAAGGGAATGTCTCTGGCCTGGATCCTAAAGCCATCTTTCTGCATCACCCAGACCAGACAGCCTCACCATGAAACTGAGGTTCTGGTTTTTAATGCTTCCCCTACAACTGCCTTACTCTGTCATCATCGAGATCAAGGGTGTAAATCAACACTTCACTGCAGCTTTCTGCTCCTTCCTATATGGTCAAAAACCACTGCACCCAAGGCATCAGGTGAAAATCAAGCTATATCTCTTTAAGTGGACTTCTGGTGAAGACCTAGAAATCTGGTGATTTCTTAAGGCAATTAACTTAAAACCAGGTAGTCACAAATGAAGGGAATCCTTATATGATGATTTTAATGTGAATATGTAATAATTTTCCTAGAAACAACTGAGTAGGCCCAGTGATACAGTACCATAGTGCAGGCCCCATGAAAGGTAGACTGTGGAGCCTCCAAAAAGCTGTAAGACAAAAGTCCAAGGATCTACTGTTTCTTTTTCAGTCAGTTGCAGATGTCCTCCCAGTATTTCTAGCAGCCAGATCAGGTGCCCATTTCACCCCATCACTGCAGTCGTTCCTGGCATACACAACCATTTCTTTACCCCATTTGCCCATGTAAGAAAAGCTGCATTAAAAATATATATGGAACAGTTCAAATAATGTTCAAAAATTGGTATTTGTATTATTGACATTGTAAAATACTGGTCAGTTGTCCCTTCTACCTTCTGGTTGTTCCCTGTGCATGGCAGATGGACAAATTAAGGCCAAGTCCAGCTGCTCCAGTCAGCTCTTTTTATTCTTAACTTTTGTTTGTAGATCAAATAACTCCTCCACTTCTCTTGATTCCTGTGGTTTGTGAGGAGACAGAAAGCACAGACTTTGCACCGTGAACTTCGAGATTTCAATAATTTCCACTAAAAGGCCAGACATTGAGCATACCAGAGAGTGTCAAGTAAGACTCTAGCTGCCTTGTAGTTAAAAGAAAAGAGCATGTTTATCCACCTTGAAAGAAAAATGAAGTCCTGTTGGCATTATAGAGGTATCATTTTTCTTGCAGTGCCATATTGCATGGTATCGTACTACCTTCATTACCCTTTTCTATTTTATCAGCATATGCCTGTCACTAAAGGGAAAACTGAGCCCTGGGAAAGGCTACAGAAGAGTCATATTTACCAGTCACTGTTACTTCAATAATAACACTGAATGCAGCAGTATTCATAGTGCAGCCTTTTTTCCCACTGAATTTGTTAATGTCCAGACAAACACTTCAGACTTGTCCCAGTGCCGGTTTTTCCTCAGACTTTCACTTCCATGTTTTTGTGTCCCTTCCAGTTAGGTCCTGACTGCTGCACAGAATCTGCATATCTCTGCGGGGTTCTTTTATTTTTCTTTTTTTTTTTTTTTTTTTTTCCTCCTTTTTTTTTTTTTTCCTTTTCCTTTTTCTTTTCTTTTTCCTTTTCTTTTTCTTTTTCTTTCTCTTTTTCAAATGCATTTCCAGGTAACTCTCTGGTGATGTAATGTGTTAATATCCCACAGCTGAGATCATCACTGCAAACAGGGCCATGTAAGGACTAAAGAAAGGGGAGATATTTCTCACTTGTGCAAACCTTTGCCAAGATCTAATATGCCTATTTCAGCAGCATTCTCTCATTTCCTTCTGAGAAGTTCGAGGCAACTGTAAATATTTAAAGCAACCATCCATCTGGCTTGTTGGAGGCATGTCTTCAGAGCTGAGTCCTCTAACGTTCTTTCCAGAAGCCCATGGCTCTACTGCTATCCCCTCAAGCTGAAGACACTCTCTTGGAGAACACGGAACTATGGGACAAATCCTTTCCTTTCTGGTGGTACACACTGCCAGAAAACTTGAGAAGAGAAGAAAGATGAGAACAACTCAATAAAACAGAAGAATGAACAAAATGAGTAAATGATAGATAAATCTAAACCTCTGCTTTCTCCTGGAGTGATGTCAACAGGACACATCATCCTTAAGGTCCACCTTAAACAGAGGTTTCCTGCAGGGCTTGGTAGGCCATGGTGGGCAGACAATCAGGAGAATGGTAAAATAGAATGATTTGGGTTGGAAGAGACCTTAAAGATCATACATTTCCATCCCTCTGCCCTAGGCAGGGACACCTCCCACTAGACCAGGTCACTCAAGGCAGAAATGGTCATCTAAGGTCAGCTGGAGGTGACCCAGGGGTGACCCAGGCTTCACAAAGTGACAACTATTATGAGCATTTATATTGATCTCCCAAGGCAATCTCATTCCTTTTAGGCTCCAAAAGACAGTTAATCTTATTTAATAATAAATATGTTCAATTACTGGAAAGGAAAAAATAGCAGTGTATTTATTGTGAGGAAATCGAGAGTAATTACTCTGGAAAAAGTTGGGGTCTGGAAGTGCAATACATTAACTGTCATGATTTTTAAAGCAGTTGGCAAACACCATGCCATCACTTCCCTCCCCATGGCCCAGGAAAGACTGGTGAAGCAGCAAAGACCTACAAACAATCCTGCCTGGACACGATGGTCTTTTCTTTACTTCAGTCCCCCAGTTCATCACCACCAGGAGGTGGTGATGCTTTCTCTCCACCTCCTCCTCCAGTTCCTCCGTACCAGCTGCCCAGATCAGCACTTCCCCAGGGAGTCTCCTTTTCTTTCTCCTCCATCTCACCCTCCCACTGAAGGAACCATTGCCTCCTGTTTTCATGCCAGCCCTTTGCTCACTCCCCAGGCTCTCTCTCTCAAAGAGAGCTGAACTGCTTGGGAGGAAGACCTTGGGAACACTTGTTAAGCAGAGAAAGACCCCTGAGTACCTGGGACAATGAGGTGGGGAGTTGGACAGTGGTGCCCTCTTCTGTGTCACTGTTTCAAGGGCTCATTAGGCACATGGTATGAGCTAGTTCCCTTAAAGCCACCCTGAGTTCAAACCATAGAATCACCATTTGTCAGATGCAAAATATATGGCACAGTTATCCTGAATTATGAAGAGATGAAGGCCATGGGTGACTGAACTGAAGCAATTCTATGTTTATTTCCCACTTCAGCAGCTGCACCTCCCTGCATGTGAATGCACTCAAGAGCACTCACTGGATGTCCTAGCTGGACTGTTATAGAATCATAGAATGGTTAGAATTGGAATGAACCTTAAAGATCATTGAGTTCCAACACCCCTGCCCTGGGCAGGGACACCTCCCATCACATCAGGTTGCTCCAAGCCCCGTCCAGCCTGGCCTTGAACCCCTCCAGGGATAGGGCAGCCACAGCTTCTTTGGGCAACCTGTTTCAGTGCCTCATCACTCTCACAGCAAAGAATATCTTCCTAAGATCTAATCTAAATCTCCCCTCTTCCAATTTAAAACCATTACCCCTTGTCCTGTCACTAGACTTCCTGACCAAGAGTCCATCTCCAGCTCTCCTGTAGGCTCCCTTCAGATCCTGGAAGGCTGCTCTGAGGTCTCCCTGGAGCCTTCTCTTCTCCAGGCTGAACAGCCCCAGCTCTCTCAGCCTGTCCTCATAGGAGAGGTGAATGTCTGCAGGCTGCCCTCACAGAAGGCATTTCTATACAAGAGACTCTTATATTTAATACCATAGGACCATCCTTGAGATTTATCCAAACCGGACCCTCTAACACTTCCACCATATTTCTCTGCAGTAGACTTGCTTTTCCTGGGTTGATATCTTGTCCCCTCTCACTTCCTTTGAATGTGCCAGTGTACTTGAGCCTGAGCTACTGCACTTCTTATTTGCTCTGAAAACAGCCAGTTAAGACTATTCCCATGCTTTAGTAAGCTCTCAGCAAACTGTTAAACACTATCCAGTGGTTGTGGCAACTGTTACACTGCTTTAAAATGCTCGCAGCTACTTGAACTAGCTGGGAAGGGCAATGCTGATACTTCAGCACCTCTCTGCCACACAGTGAGGATCTACAGGAGCTTCTACTACCATCAAAGGTAACCAGCACTTTCCCAGTGCAGGTCATGGTTCACAATTGTGTTGTCACCCTGTGATGGAGTCCAGATTTGTTTCTACCAGAGAGTGCAAAAAGGCTGTTTGGGGAGCTGGGAACACCTCAGCGACAGTCCCAAACACACAACATTTGAGTCTGTGTGTGAGCATTCCTGCCTACCATCAAGATCTAGGTCTGCTGTCCTGATCAACGACATTGGTTTTCTGGCTGATTCCTGGTGCTACCTGGAGATCCTATACACATCTTCCTGCAGGCAAATTCATAAAAACAGATCAGAAACATTTTCAGCATAGTTCCTCTTATCAGTTGTCTCATACAAGTCATTTGCAAATAAACGCAGTCTTTCTTTTCAGGCCACTTGATAACACTTGAAAGATTTCTTGATGTCTTAGTGTCTCAAAGTCATCTCAATGAAGCCATCAGTCATTCAGGATAGCATTTGCAGATTAAGGTTTCCCACTTTGACTTCCAGGTTTTCTCAGATTTTCGCTTCAGAGTTGGACTTAAAAGTAATTGCAGGAGGGATTCTCTTCATTCCCCACCCGCTGTGGCACAGTTAGAATGTACCACATGAAGTAAAAGAAATCCCACAAGAAGACCACCACGATCACCTATAAATGCTCTTCCAGGGTAACATCTGTGGTTTTTTTCCCTCTTCAAGTCTATTACCTGTAGCAAAAGGTCTTTTAGAAAAAGAACAGAGGCTAAACTGAAAAGTGTACAATCTCAGGGAACCCAAACCAGCCCTTGGTAAGGTATTGTGGTGATGAATTACACCATGTTTATCTCAGTTCTTTTTTTTTCATTATCTGTTTCATCGAGGCACCAAGGCACTAATCCAAGTCCATGCTGTGCATCCCATAAGAATGGTGAGGATGAATCCAAGAAACACGTTCAATACCAATAAACTCTCGTATCACTAGAGTGCAAAGAGTCTTACTCACCATCTGATATGTCATCTCCCATCATAAGGCCATATCCAACCCCACTGCCTGTAAAGGGATAGAGGACCTTCAAAGCCTTACCTTAAGAAGAGCCATGTGCTCACTCCTGACCCTGACAAGTGGGAGAACAGCAATCGAGGGGACCATAGGGGATCCAGGCAGAGGCACCTGCAAAGCCCACTCACACTCACCTCCTCCTTGTTTCTGTCACCTTCTCCTGGACAGGACCCTGGCTCAGCTCTCCAGGGACCCTCAAGGAATGACATAGCCAGGTGCACCAGTCTCTTTAGTGAACTATTTCCTTGTTTTACTTTACACAGTGACAATTAGCCCGACTACAGGCCTTGATGAGTAGGGCACACACGTGCCATCTGTGCTTGCTTCTCCTTCAAGGATGCAGGATTGCTATCCATCAGCCCAGAAAGCAAGAGGTGGGTATTATTATCTTCAGCTCTAGCTTTCTTTGCCAGTAACTACTGTTGATGTCCTCTGTCCCAGTGCTGACCTGTGCTAGGCATGTCTGGGAAACTGATTCCCTCAAGGGACCTCTGTAGACCTTTGGGGTTACTCCACCTGGTCACTACCACTCTGTGGATCAAAGCAGGGAAGGTGTTTCACCCCTGGCACTTCTGCACATTGGAGGCGTTCAGACTCCTGGGGAGCTCTGCAGCCCTGAACTTGTCCAACAGATTAATTCAATAGCATCTGCAGGTGCTCTGTATCACAACATGGAAAGCTCTGTCCTGACTAGTTATTCTGGTGGACCTCACTTGTATTTCTACAGACCATACTGCACAATAACAGATCTGGTACTGTCCAGAAGAGCATTGTACTATTTTTCCTATCAAAAAGAAAAACTGTTGGTTACAAATAAATTTCAATAGACCATCATCAATCATCAATTATTACCAGTCTTTGTTTCACTCTGTATTACTCAGCTGCCCTAATGCTTATTGTGGTTTTCCCCATGGCTGGGGTTACCTGTAACAGTCATTTAGCCTTTCTCCTGGCTCTCTGGAGTTTCCCTATTGCTTTGCATTTGCTGGAAATCTCCATTAGTGTTTCAGATAATTCCTTGGCCTGGTCTTTTCAAAGCATCTGATGCAATTATCTGCATACACTGACCTTAAAATAACTGCATTTACCTATTGTAGTTAAACAACCCTTTCAAAATAATTCCTATTTGGACAATGCTTATCATCATCGTTTTGCTTTTTCAAAATATGACTAGAGAATTACCCTCTCTCCAGGAGCGTTGGTTGGCTACCACTATTGCCTACAGCATACTAATGCTATGGGTGGGCTCTCCTGCTTCTCCTCTGCAGAGGAGATGCCTGTGCTCAGCAAGGGACTGTTCTGCAGCATCTCACCAGGACCATATTCTGTCTTTACACAGAAAGACCGAAAATAAAGGCAAAAGCAGTCAGGACTCAGGAATTTTGCCAATGACACCAAACTGTGTGGTGTGGTTGGCACGCTGGAGGGAAGGGATGCCATCCAGAGGAACCTGAACAGGCTTGAGAGGTGTGCTAGTGCAAACCTCATGAAGTTCAACCAAGCCAAATGCAGGGTCCTGCACCTGGGACATGGCAATCGCAACCATACGCGTTGGGCAGAGAATAGCTAGAGAGCAGCCCTGAGGAGAAGGACTTGAGGGTGGATCAGAAGCTCAACATGAGTCAGCAATGTGCAATGGCAGCCCAGAACATCAACTGCATCCAGGACTGCATCAAAAGAAGTGTGGCCAGAGGTTCAGGGAGGAGATTCTGTCCCTCTACTCTGTTCTAGTGAGACGCCACCTGGAATACTGTGTCCAGCTTTGGAGTCCTCAGCACAGGAAGGACACAAATATGCTAGAACGAGTCCAGTAGAAGGCCACAAAGATGCTCTGAGGGCTGTAACACCTCTCCTATGAGGAAAGGCTGGAAGAGTTTGGGTTGTTCAGCCTGGAGAAGAGAAGGCTCCCAGGAGACCTTATTGCAACTTTCCAGTATCTGATGGGAGCTTACAGGAGAACTGGAGAGTCCTTTGTCAGGGAGTGGAACAATATGACAAGGAGTAATGACTTTAAGCTGAAAGAGGGGAGATTGAGATTAAATGTGGGGAAGAACTTCTTTGCTGTGAGGGTGGTGAGACACTGGAACAGGTTGTCCCGAGAAGCTGTGGCTGCCCCATCCCTGGAGGTGCTCAAGTCCAGGTTGGATGGGGCTTTGAGCAACCTGGTCTGGTGGGAAGTATCCCTGCCCAGAGCAAGGGAGTTGGAACTCGATAATCTTTAAGGGTCCTTTCAAGTCTAAAGATTCTATGAATCTAGGATTCCAGGATTTGGTCCCACACAGGAGGCACCTCTTGGAGAAGATCAGAACTCTATCTCTGTTGCTCTGACCCAGGTGTTTGAAAGCAGTATGCTAACATTTCTAACAAAGGGCTCCTTGAGGACTGGATCCCTTTTGCTGCATAGGTAGGGGCTGGTAGGAGAAGGCTGTGCATGCTCTGCACTTGTCGATGGAAAGAGGAATCTCAGCCAGCGCCTCTGTCTGTGACGTTACTGGGTTGCGTTTCTAACGAATGTGGCAGCTGAACACCACAAAATTTCTTTCATGTTGAGAAAAAAAAACCCAAACCTGGGTGGTTTTGTGAACACGATAACAGTCATGCTTTATTGGAGTTGCCAGGTTGCAAAGCAGGGCAAGAGGAATCATTTCAGAGCTAAGCCATTACATGGCAACTCGCAGGGCATTTATTCACGGCTCGCATTGCAGATGAAAACAAGCGCCATGGCAGCAGACATGAAACAATACATCATATGTGGCCAGCACTGTCCTGACAGCAGTTATGGTTCTGATTTAGAGCCCCGCTGCCGGAAAGCAGGAACGGAGCCTGGCCCTGAGCTTTGCACAAAGGTATCTCTGAGGTGCATCATATACATTCTTGAGCAAGGGCAACACAAAGTCAGGAGCAATTTATGCTGGAGGGGAGCTGGGGAAGTCTCTCAATCTGCTGCTTAAAGCAGGGTGGACACTGAATTCAGACTGGGTTGATCAGAGCTTTGAAATTACAGTGCTTAATAATACGGCTTTGACCTGCCAATGATTGAAATATCACCTTCTACATTCAGTGAACCATTAACACAGCAGAAAGTCCCTTTTAAGACAATCCCATAGGAATGGTCATTCTGTAGAACAGGTAGGTTCGGGTCAGGCCATGCTGGCAGAGCAGTTGCGATCAGTATTTAGTAACAGTGCTAAACCAGGATAAAGTAATAAATTAGTAAACTGCCTTGTGTGCTGCAAGAAGCTATTTCACTGCAAAGATGCATTTATAAAGCTTGAAAGATTGTGTCGCTGTGTGGTGTTAGTGTCGTTGGTGAGACAGTTAGTTATAGAAATATGTGGCTGGGAAATGCCAGAATACCTACATAAGGCATCTGTGATTGAAAGTGTACATAAAGACTGTAATATCATTTTCTTCAGATTAAACTTTAAAGCTGTATTCTCTCCTCTGTTAGGCAACACAATCACCTCAATTGTCACGCTAAGATAAACATGCCTTACCCTACAGTCAAGTGTAAGTTGGTATATGTAAATCATGAAGCCGCAGGGGCTGGTAACCCCCTCAACCCCCTTGGCAGCATCAACACTCTACAGCAATAATGCACAGTGCCCATATTGCTCTCAGTCATGAGGGCATCTTGGAGGATTGAATTAAAACTGCATTCCAGCTCAGCAGCTCTCTGCCACCTGAACGCATATACTTGGAACTCCTTAAATTGTGTCTACTTATCGCATACAGATTGTTTTTAGTGAGTTGTCTGAAGAATGAACTCTAGGGCTGCTCGCACATGAGAAAACTGCATCTCTCTCCTGAGCACAGCCCCTGTCGTACAGAGCCTTCAAACCCGCAGCCAAAGCCAGTCTATCCTTTGTGCAGAGCTTCAACCATGCTCACGCCAGCCCACCAGGGACATCCTCAACTAAACCAGGTTGCCCAGGGCCTCATCCAGCCTCACCTGGAATAGCTCCAGGGAAGGGGCCTCAAAAACTTCCCTGGGCAACCTGGTCCAGTGTTCCACCACCCTCAGAGGAAATAACTTGTTCCTAATATCCAATCTAAATCTGCCCTTCTCCAACTTAAAGCCATTGTCCCTTGTCCTGTCACTGCAGGCCTTTGGAAACAGACTCCTCAGCCTTCCTGCAGGCCCCCTTCAGATACTGGAGGGCGGCTCTAAGGTCTCATCAGAGCATCCTCTTCTACAGGCTGGACAACCCCAGCTCCCTTAGCCTATCTTCATAGCAGAGGTGCTCCAGCCCCCTGATCATTTTCATGGCCCTCCTCTGGACCCGCTCCATGCAGCTCAGCAGGCCAACATGGACTGATTTCTGTGCATTTCCACATACTGAAGCAGCATTTTTGCAGGGGTGGCAGAGACCTCACTACATTTATTATACTGTAGTATCATAGAATGGTTTGAGTTGGAAGGTACTTCAAAGCTCCCCCCTGCCTCCATCCCGTTCCCTGCTCTGGGCAGGGCCATCTCCCACCAGACCAGGTCCCTCAAACCCCCATCCAATCTGGACCAGGGTCTCAGCACCATCACACAGTTCTTCCTGAGATCTCATCTCAATCTTCCCTCTTTCAATGTAAAACCCTTCCCCCTCATCCTAGGAGTCCCCTTCCTCATCAGCAGTCCCTCTCCATCTCTCCTGGAGCCCCCCTTCAGGTACTGGAAGAGCACTACAAGGTCTCCCCGGAGCCTTCTCTTCTCCAAACTCAACCCCTCCCAACTCTCTCAGCCTGTCCTCACAGCAGAAGGGCTCCAACCCCGCCAGAATCTCCATGGCCTCCTCTGACCCCGCTCCAGCAGGTCCATGTCTTTCTGATGTTGGTGGCTCCAGGGCTGGACGCGCATGCTAGACACATGCTCAGTAGTCAGTTCTGGGACCCAAGCTGTTTTGGAAGACATTTTTGTGTTTAAAAAGCTCCTGGAGAGCCAGAAAACATCTTGCAGACTTTACTACGGTGTGTCAGAAGAGCAGATTAGCAGTTCAACATGACCAGATTGTATTTTAGGAGGAAAACTCTTGTTTCCTAGATGTTCCAGCAGAACGAATAATTCAGATCTGTCAATGCATTTCCTGAGAATTTAAAATTTTCCTAGGGGAGACATTTGTCAGTCGTCAGCGCAACATGCCAGAGACAGCACTTCAGAGCCCATCGCCCAGCTGAGGCAGGGAGTGCACAGACCGCAGAGGAGCCATCAGAGCTCCCCAGCGTCACGGAAGCTGGAGCAGGGAGACGGAGACACACAGCAGTATAGATGGTAGAGTTGGGGCCGTGTTTTAAAAGAAATAGAAGATAGCAAACCATCCTCTCTGGTTGTAAATCACTTGCGGAGAAAGCAGCCGAAATATAGCTCTGTAACAGTGAGTAATGCACAGCCAGAGATCACAGCCTCACTGGCATTGCTCCACCTGGACGAAGACTTGTGCTTGCCTGGCTCAAAGCATCACAGCACTTGGTGGTTAGCATTCACACAGAGCTGTGCTGTGGTGGAGAGAGGAGGAAGGAGAGGACACACACCCCACACACACCCCTTTTACTCCCTTCTTGAGGAAAAAGGGAGGGGGACAACCCCAACCTCCTGGAAAGCCTGGTGTTCACTAGGCCAAGTGAACACCAGACCAAGAGGTCACCATCAAATCCTCCTCTCGCATATAAAATCAACTGCAAATATTATTAATATTTAAGCATGCAATTAATAATTATGTCACTGGAAGCAGTGAAAATTTAGCATTAAAATTAGACATACCACAGGGGAATATCAACCATGTGAACTGGATTAAGTGTTATTAATTACCAATATCTATGTTTTTACAGTCTTTCCCCAAAATTTATTGTATTTTTTGTCTCTTCCTTCACCCTGGTCGTGTTCTCCTTGCTGCTCTTGGTACTTTGCTCTTAGACAAGCAAGCAGTGTATTACAGAAAAGTTTCTTTACTTCAGCTCTCACTAGCCAAGGGAAAAACAAAACATTATAGAAATGTCAGTAAACCAGGACAGTGCCTGTTTTTTAAAAGAGACACAGATGTTGAGGTATGACCCTGAAGCCACACTGAGCGAAGGCGCTTCAGACCTTTGTCAGTGTGTTCTCTCTCTTTTGGCCATAGTTGAGATACTTGTGTCCTGGTTTTCAGTAGGGACGGGGTTGATTCTCCCCTGTCTCTATCAGGCACAGCTACTCCACCCCATGTGCACCATGCCCAGGGGGCAGCAGGGAGCTGGCAGGGAAGGGGCGGGGCCACAACCGGAAGTGGGCGTGGTGACGGCATGGTATAGGCGTGTATCTGGGCGGGCAGCGTCGGGGTGTGTCTCAGCGGCGCCGGTGGCGGCCGACACTATGGGTGCTGTATTCAATATTGTACTCATGTTTGTATCCTCCATCTGTGTTACTGTTTTCCTGTAATATTTGTTGTTCTGGTAAACACATTTTTTTATTTCAACCCAAGAGTCTGCCTTTTTCTTCCCATCCTCTCCCCACTGCTGTGGGGCGTCAGAGCGAGTGGGCTGCCACATCGCGCTTTTGTTGCCACCAAGGCCAAACCACGACAACTTGCTTTACATTCTTTTCTCAGTCTAGTGCTGATGGGACTTGCTGTCTTTGAGAAGGAAAAATTCCACAGTCCTGGGAGAGATCTGCCTGAACAGGTCATTGCAGGGGGCCAGGGAGTCTTCAGTCCAGACAGAACTGGGACTTTCACGCCTAAGTAAAGGCTGTTGCAGAGCAGCCTTTCCCCATGGTAGACTCATCTTGGGTCAGATGATATTTGTCCTTTGAACTAGTGTTTGGTTCCTGCATCGATGGCTGTCAGCAGTCAGGGAACATTGCCAATACGAAGCTGAATCCACCTGCTCAGCTGCTTAATGGTTTCTTAACTGATAAAGTAAGATCCTGTCTGGATGTCCAAGTGCACACAACTCCTCCACATTTGTACAGTGGTTGAAATTGGGGCTTGAGAACACTTCTACTACTACCATAGGCATGTCTTGTGGAGCACACAGGGCAGTTCCCCAAGGGATGGAATAGACACGGCTGAAACCACTCCATCAGAACTGAACACCTTACCCTTGGTTGAGCTTCAGCTGATGGTAAAAAAACAGGGACAGCAGTGGGGTGACTGAGCAAGCGTTAGAAGAAATGGAGAGCCTTTCCTGGATTTTCATGAAGTCTTCTCTATCAGGGTTCTCTTGCATTCCTAAGTATCTCCACTGAAACATCAACAGCAGCATTTTGACTTGCAGTTGCTTCGAGACGTCCATCAAGCCCCAACCTGCCCTGTCCATCCACCACAATGTGATTTGATGGAATGCTCCAAGCCACTGTCAAATGCCTGGAGACATCTGGAGAATACTGGATTTGACAGATCCACCTTCAGAGGCAGCTGAAGCTGCATGCTGCATGCTGTAGCTGCATGGTCATGAATTTCTCCCAGAGCCTGCCGAGAGTAGATACATTAGCAAAATTGGTTCAAGTTGCCAATTTTAATGCATTATAGCTGATCAAGCAAGCCATAACAAATGACAGCATGAGCATCTAGCTGTGAGGCCACAGCACATTTAGCAGTGTAGCTCTCTCTAACTACTGTAATGTTTGTGGGCTTTCTGTCTCCCAAAGTGTCAAATACAGCTGGTTAACGGTGCATCACTGGAACATGGGCATCAAATGCTCTGGGTGCACACTTCTGGGAGGAAAAACTGAGGTGTGTAAATTTTACCTTCTCCCACATGTCACACTCTGCCTCTTTCCTTCTGTCTGCCCGATGCTGGGGTTCAGAAAGACCTGCACCAGAGAAAGAAGAGATTAACGTCTTTTCAGCTACCTGATAATGGTTCTTGTACTAATTAAAACAAATCAGCAGATTTAATGTACACATCTCAGCAGCTGGTTGGCTTTCTAATATTGCTAAGCATTAATCATCGGAGAATGATGTTCCTTAAGTTATCAGTGAACAGCTAAGACTAAGCTGTTTATTCAAAAGATAAACAAATACCACCTAGATTTTGAGAAATGGACCTGCCTTGTCCTTTAAGTATTATAATCACCAGGTACCAGTAGAAAAATCCCATGCAGGCTACAATAGCTTTCCTTCAGGTTTGAGTACTGAATTCAGTGGTGCAGCAAACCTGACTGTTCATAGTCTTAGCTTGTGTTTGAATAAAAGCTGTAATTCCAATGGCTTTTTCTGCTTTAAATCATCCTTCATCTCGAGGATCCTCCCTGAACTCCACATGGTGTTTCTCTCTTTGTTTGTGCTGAGGCTGTAGGTTCCTTTCCTTTTGGGAGCCTGACCAGATCAGGCAGCTCTGGGAGATAGGGATGCTCTTGCCCCAGGAGCAGACAAGCACCAGGGGCAAAAGGCACAGAAGGGAGTGGGGAGCCAGCAGCTCTAAGCGAGACCAAGGCATTGACGACAAGACCAAGGAGCAGAGAATAAAGCTAAGAAGAGGCAGAGAAAGCCAATCTGAGTTGTGCAGAGTTTGCTGCAAGCAGAAAAATCCCAGCATTACATGAAGCCAAGCCTGGGAGCAGGCAATCACCCACAGGAAAGATGAAGATATACACATAAACCTCTACCTGTTCCAATTTTTTTCTAGCTCCTTCTAGTCTTTATTTATAAATTAAATATTACAAGCTTTATTCTAAAAGGCCTTGCATTTTGGATATAAAAAAAAAACCCTTTTCTGGCTTCTTCGGAGCACTCTCTGTAAGAGAAGGTCATAGCAGCCTGACCACAGGGCTCTGTCAGATTTGGGACTTCATCACATCTGCACAGAATTTAATCTTTGGCCAGAAGGGCTGAGAAATATTTTTGTTCCTAAGATCACGGTCCTGGTATTCAAATTTCTGTCTCATTGTCTGAGCAGAGACTTTCTAGAGCTGTATTATGTTACAGCATTGAGCCACAGACTCAAAGCAGCAACTGGGAAACATCCTGTGTCGAAGGAGAAATTGGTTGAGCATGAACAAACTGGCACATGGGTCTCAGAAACAATCTCCTTGAACATGTTGCCTCCGGACAACTCAACAAGAGTGGAAGAATGGAAACCATAAGCAGACTGAAAACAGCTCAATTAAATGCGATATGGCTTCATGTAAGAATATGTAGCTTCCAAGGAGGTTTTTTTGTTTGTTTGTTTGTTTTGTTTTGTTTTGTTTTTTAATTTTTTTTTAGGATAAAAGTGAGTCTTGGTGTGGTATAGAAGGGAACAACAGCTCACCAGATCTGCAGGACTCAAGGAAGAAATGAAGAAATTACCATAAAAGAAAGTCAGCAGGTGGTTTTCAAGGCAGATATTATTAACAGTCTACCAATTATCGATTATCAACATTGTCAGTCTACCGGTTTTTCTGATGATGAATTTCAATCCATACATCAACAAAATCCCTCTCCTTCACCCCTTAGCAAATGCTGTCAGCTGCTTTTCCCTGCTTCATAGTCTTTTGCATTTCTTTGATACTGAACTTAACACGTGAAAAAGCCAGGAGCGTTTAGTCTCCATGGCAGTTTCAGGCTTACAACATTTCAGTGACTTGCTCTTCTTTACTGTAAAAGTGTTATCAGTAAACCAAAGCAATTAATATTGAAGACAAACAATTGCAGCCTATACAGGGCTTTTTTTCAGGTGCTGTAATAGGTATTGTGCTTGTATCATTCTCTTTATTGATGCAGTAATAATATCCAAAACCCACTAGTCTTGGAGATAGTCTTGGATGAAACAAGCGGCCCTTTCCTGAAAAGCATTTAAATGTAAGATGTAGGATTCGATTTCCCTGTGATGAGTTTAAAGCTTTGCCTTGGTGGAAAACACCATATAGTGCTCCAGATATAAAGGGAAATCTAAATCGATTTCATCAGCATATACAGGATGAAAGAGCTTGAGTCACTACCCCATGCTTTCTGAAAACAAAATGTTAATTGTCATCACATCCTGGGGAGTGGAGGTTCTCCCTGGGCACGGAAAGCATTTAGTCACATAAAACAGGGGATGGAATAAATACTGCTGGCACTAGAATGCACAGTGCTTCAGACTGAACATCATCTCCATCAAAATCAAAATATGTGATGAAGACGCAGACGGCTTAATTATTCAGCAAAACATTCCTTCTGGACTCAAATTTCAGATCTGTGGAGAGTGTTTTCTATCATCAGGCGAGTCAAGGGTCTCTGATGAAAAGTCATCTGGCACATTCTTTGTGGTAGCTTTTGAAATGTCCTCTGGATATCTGGTTCTGGGGAATTTCAAGAAATATTGCAAAGTGATGAACTGAAAAGCACCTGAAACTCTGACAACTTTCTTTTGGGTTTTGCATGTAATTGACTCTTATCCTGCATTGTCCCAAAGTGCCACTGAGATATGATGTGTCTTTTAAGCTTCTGAGAAGCATTATCTTCCTAGAAAAAACAAAAGTGTAAAAAACCACAGAGACAGACTGTGTGTAGACACATTATTAATAGGTCACTGCACTTTTTTTGAGAGAGAAGTGACATATTTGCATCCTCTGTGCATCCGTGTGTGATCAGAATGAATGGGTGGGTAATACCCTTCTGGGGTGCTGCAGCCTGGTCTTTGTGTTGAAGAGAGTTAGGGTGGCCAGGGAGGCAGGAGGCTGCTTTACCATTTTACACCATTTTACCTCTTTCTGGGCTCTCTTGTGCAGTGTTCATAGCTGCACATCAGAAGGGGAGCAAATGGATCATTTTTCATTGTGAAAAAGATCTAGTCTATTCTATTTCATTCTAGTCTACATCTATTTCTGTTTGGGGATGATTTTATTCAAGAGCTGCGTTACTGATACTCCGCTGGGTTGTTAGTCCTTCTTCCATAGCAGAATAGGTAGTAAACAGGAAAAGAAATTCCTTTTCCTTTCCAATGTAGACCAGCATGACCTACCAACAATCTCTGCCACTCGGTGTCTAAGCACCGCAGCACACAGTAAGCATTATCCCTTATTGGTGCACATACAAGGTAAGAGACAACGGCCTGAAAAGCTGTCTGATACCAGACCGTGGTTGTAGTCTCTGAAGTGGACCCTAGGAAAGACTTCATCTGCCAGATTTCCAGCTCGACCCACAAAGGTACTCAGGTTTCAGCCAGGTGAGAAGCCACCTCTGCAGAGACTGTGGAGCTGCTGACTATGGGCAGTCATGGGGATGGATCGCTGGGGGAAGGGAAACAATAGGATGGGGGCTCAGGAGTACTGAAAAAAGTGGAGAAATAAGCCTTTGTAATTGGGAATTTTGCCTTCGCTGCAGAGGAGATACATCATAGCCACATGCCCAGCAAATGTGCTGCCAAAATATCATTTCCCAAATGGGCCTCCAAACTGCAGAAGAACAAACCTGATCTGTCTGGAGTGGCTAGGAAAGCCCGCAGCCCCAAAGCAGGGGTGGCAATACGTGTGCTTCCAAGAGATGTTCCAAACAAGGCCGAGTTGTTCTGGCTGTCACTTGAACTGTGGGCCTCTTCTGCGACCATGTCCTCTTTTTAAGCCGGGCAATGGGAAAAGTGAAAAAAGCTGCTTTTGAGGCTGCAGTGGCTAGGAAAGCTTGCAGCCCCACAATAGTGGTGGCAATGTGTGTGCTTCCCAAAGATGTTCCGAACAAGGCAGAGCTGTTCTGGCTGTCGCTTTCACTGTGGGCCTCATCTGCAATGGTTTCCTATTTTTGAACCGGGTAGTGGGAAAAGTCAAAAAAAAGCTGCTTTTGAGGTTGGAGTAGCTAGGAAAGCCCACATCCCCAAAGCACTGGTGGCAATGCGTGTGCTTCCCAGAGATGTTCCAAACAAGGCAGAGTTGTCCCAGCTGTCACTTTCACTGTGGGCCTCATCTGTGACCGTGTCCTATTTTCAAGCCAGGTAGTGGTAAAAGTCAAAAACAGCTGCTTTTGAGATTGGAGTGGCTAGGAAAGCCCACAGCCCGAGAGCAGTAGTGGCAAAGTGTATGCTTCCAAGAGATGTTCCAAACAAGGCAGAGTTGTTCTGGCTGTCACTTGAACTGCGTAGCAGCGACAAGAGCTGGCAGGGGTGGTTGGGATCTCCTGCCACTGACAGAGGTGACAGCAGTTCTGACAGTGGGGTGGCAGATGAAGGGCTCTCCCTGACCCAGCAATACACAGCTCTGATGCTCAGGGCCAGCGCTGTGCAAATGAGCATACAGCACCCATGGTGTCCCTGGCCCCTGCTTGTCCCCACTAGAGATGTATGTTGGACTTCACTGGGGAGCAGAAGTGTGAGCAGCAGGAGGATGCTTGGGGGGAGATGGGAGACACTGCACAGGGGCATTGCCTTTGTACAGGCCCTGATTGAGCAGGGGGCAGGATGCTCAGACAAGCAAGTCCCGGCTGAGAAGAATGGGACCAGCCGAAGAGAACCCACAGCCCCTCTTCAGAAAGGATACTGTTTTGAAGCTGGTCCCACATGCTGTTCTTCATGTGAGAAAGGGTGAAGCTCCTCAGCTGAGATGTGTCCACACCGTTGTGTCCTTTTCAATGCCTCCCCAATATCCTTTACCCTTTTCCAAGCCCTGGCCCTGCACAAATGCAGGTCCCAATGCTGAGATAGGAGGGGTGAGGGGTGACACCGAGGAAGGCCAAGACAGTGCAACGAAAATGCATGTCTACCTCAGCCTGTCTTCATAGGAGAGGTGCTCCATCCCTCTGAACATCTCATTTTTTTGACCTCGTAAGAGACCAAAAAACCCCAAATCATAGGAAGGTCTGAGACCAATGAAGGGAATCAACAGGGGATAGGGAGGGTATGGCAACACCTGGACCCAGTTCTGCACCTATACCCCAGGTGCCAAGGGGAGATAAGAAGGCAATGCACCTTCTAACCGCTCCCCACAAGCGTATTGGGAAACATCTTGCCTAGCAGATGCTGGACTGGGACCTTGTGGTGCAGAAAATTGCAAGACAGGAGTTCCAAGTCTCCATGTGAGGGACAGTGTCTCCAATGTGGGCATCTCCACCCATGCCCATTACCCTCTGCAGGGGACCCAAAAAGACCAACTCAGCGTAGACCGAGTACACAAGAGCATTTCCAGCTCAAGAATATTTCTAGTTGGTTCTGTTTCAAAAACTGGGCTGCAAGGCTTTTGAAAGGATCTTAATTTTCCTGATAGCAGAAATGGCCTTCTTTTGATGTGCAAATTTGAAACTGTCTCTTTTCCTCACTCAGAGTAGATATGGATCTCTGGGAAATCAATATTATACCAGAGCAGGGGGAAGGGAGGACTGGGTAGGGAGGGACAGGCACAGTGTCCTATAGCTATAAACACCATGATTTTTGGCATGTGGCTGGGGGAGGAGGTGCTGTAGCCATGGACACAGCCTCAGGCTGTTCACCAGTCTCTGCAGTTCCTGCCAACACCAGCAGCTCCTGCAACCCTGGTGTCTGCCTGGTCCATCAATCCACCGGTCCTGCCTAGAGGCTAAATCACTGGTTTTAGCTGGAGATATGATGCACTCACTCCTCTTTGTCCACTATGGGATAGATATGCTTTACTTTTTTGTGGTTTTAATTTGGCATTATTTTAATCAGCTGTTCTTGGACCACTGGTACAAAGCCAAGAAGCTGATATGTTCGTAGCCCTTCCTCTGCTCCCATCCTTATCTTCACATGTGCACGTGTCTCCAGCCCCAAACTAGTCCTCAGAAGGAGTATGTCTTCAGGCAAAGCTCTCATCACCACCACAGGGCTCTCAGAAACCCTGAGGCCACCAAACTCACGGCAGTCCTACAAGGAAACTGGTCTGCTATATGTGCTTTACCAGAAAGGGTAAAGGGTGCCTGTCCGCAAAAGGCAGCACCTGTCCATGACGCCAAGGTCACCTGGTGGGGGGGTACTCAGTGAAAAGCTATTCTTGTGTAATTTGTCACAGGCACCAAGAGGCATCTAGAAGCACTGGGGAGGTCAGAGAAACACCACCTGAAAAAATGACAGCTTTGGTTCTGCCCATGCCAAGCTCAGGTGCTCAGGCCATGGAACAAGCTTCTTCCTGGTGTCTCTGTGACCTGATATACTTGGTGTTGTCTGCAGGACGTCCGTGGCTGAGCTGTGGCACCTTTTACTGATGTGTGAGCACTCAGCATGTGACCAGCACTGGTCTGAAATCCAGCTACAGCTTCAGCACACTCCTTCAGGCAGGAGCACATGCACAACCGTGGAGGTGCCTTCAGCTTCATAAGGGGCTAGATAGTTTCTGAGAGACATGCCTGTGCATAGACTTTAAGGCTGCTGCAGCCTTTACAAGGAACTGGCCACCAGAAACATTCACCTGAAGCAATTTCTCCAAGACTTAAAGGCTGATAGGTTTTGGGCACCTATTTGGAAGAGTGAAAGTTCTTCTGCAAAGAAATACTGATATCACAGATATTACTGAATGATAAGGGCTTGGAGGGAACCTCAGAACATCATCCAGTTCAACTCTCTCTGCCAGAGCAGGTCCACCCAGAGCAGGCTGCACAGGAACCTGTCCAGGCATGGTCTGAATGTCTCCAGAGATGGAGACTCCACCACCTCTCTGGGCAGCCTCTTCCAGGGCTCTGCCACCCTCACAGGAAAGAAGTTCCTCCTCATGTTTAGTGAGAACTTCCTGTGTTCATTTTGTGCCGTTGGCCCTTGTCCTGTCACTGGGCACCACTGAAAAGAAGACTGGCCCCATCCTCCTGATACCCACCCTTGAATTATTTACCTGCATTGATCAGCTCTCCCGTCAGCCTTCTCTTCTCCAGACTAAAACGATCCAGGTCCCTCCTTGTAAGAGAGTTGCTCCACGCCTCTCATCATCTTCGTAGACTTTTCTGTACTCTCCCTCTAGCTTTTCACTGTCCTTCTTGAACTGAGGAGCCCAGGACTGGAGGCAATGCTCCAGAAGATGAAGAAAATTCATTTAGAGGTGTTGTAACACCATTCCCAAATGTGCGAAAAGGAAAGAATGAATATGTTAGAGATTTCACTGTAAAGAAAAAAAGAAGTCACAGAAAACTTTGGAGTGATCTTATAAGGACTCATGAGCAATTTATTTCTTTTTTTATATTGGTTGGGTTGTTGTCAATTAATTCAAATAGCTGTAACACATTCCCTCTGTCTCCTTGTTTTTACCTGCCTGCATCTTTATAGACCCCTTGGGCTTCTGCGGTCACTGCATTGCAGGTTCAGTTAGGTCTCACCAGCAGCCTCACACCCTCAGGTCATTTCTCCTTTCTTTTGTGAAATATAACCTTGCACTTAGAAATATTATAATACATATTCACTGCAAAAAGTTCTGTAAAACCTGACTTGTCTCTGTGCACTAATTTGTGTCACCTGCAAAATTCACGGGATGGTTTTATATATGCTTGGGTCTGGGTCGTTGACAGGGATTAAGATTTCCACAGCACCCTCCCAGGACAGCATACAAAAGTACCAACTTTGCAGAAGTTTAGCACCTTTTGGGGACATCATATCCTCAGCAAACTATTTCAGTGAGGGGACGCAAAGATAGCAAATGACTATATATCAAGTCAGCCAGAAAAAAAAAAAAGTGATATGCAATTCTGGAAAGGCATACCCATCTTGACTATGAAAATTACTTGTCAGTTCTAGCCTGTAAGAATGAAGAACCGAAATTTGTAGAGAATCCATTCTCAGTGAAACTCAGTCCTCACAGAAATGTGTGGAAATGCATCACATAAAATCTGTTCCATACAGTAAAATGATAAATGGAGAGCAACACAATGGAGCTAACACAGACAACTCAAGCTGGACCATAATATAGAATTCCTGTAGGAAATAAAGGCGATGATAATAAATGTGAAAAGGAAAGAATTGGGGGTTTTTTGATTCTGAAGGTTTCTTTTAGAACAAAATACAAATGTCCAGCATATCCCAGAAATACTTTACCTAATCTAACTCTGGAGTCATCCTACTCCCCTGCACTGTCTGTATGGGTACATCCATGGCTCTGCAAAGTTTTGCATGATTGTGAAGGGGAGCCTGGAAGCCCAAGCAACTGGTTTGCATTTCTCATGTATTTTCCCCAAACCCGGACTAAACCCAGCAGACAATTGGCTGACCAGAGGACACAGAGAGATTGCCAAGTGGTAAGATGTAAAAGGAACAATGTAAAGGTTATAGCAGGAGCAACGAGTCTCAGAAGACACTCGTTCATTGCAGGATGTTTTAAAGGGTTTTCTACATCCACGTTCCTGTCCCCTCCTGGATGGGATAGGAGCCCAGCTGAGCTCTGGCTACACAGTGACAGAAAGAAAAGGAAAGAGTGTTTCCAGCACACTTTGCTCCACTACACCTGGTAGACAAACACCAAAAGGAGTGGCAGAGGACCCAGAAGCTTCTGACACTAGGAAGAAAATCAGCTTCCCGTCCTTGCTGAAGGCGTGACAACCATCAAGCACCTTCTCCATTGAGCTCCCAGTGGGTCATCTCTCACTTCAAGGTAAAGCAAGCTACTGATGTATTGTCAAAGCAATCTGAGAAATGCTGAGGGTAGTGGGTTGTTCGTGGTATCATGCTCTGCATGGCTAAAGAAGCTGGACCATAGATATGGATGTGTCCTCAGGGCAAGGGAGACCCATGGGCAGTGAACAGGCTGTAGATGCTGAAGTTGGACAGAGTAGTTCTTTTTGGCCAGACTCAAGCATTTGCGATAGTCCTTTGGCTGAAGGAGGAGGAAGGGTTGGGGTTTCAAGGGAAGGCAGCAGAATTTCTTGCCAAAGCTAACATTTTGTTATTTCTTTGCTATCATGTAGACAGGATAGAAAAGCCATCAGAGGGTCATCATTAGTCCCTCACACTTTTCCTACCATTTTCCTACTTTGGGTGGGTCTGGAGTAGATTTCAGTGATCTACAGTTTAATGTTATGAGCCAGATTTTACACAGTGAAAATTCCCTGCATTTACTTGCTGTGAATTATGAAATGCAGGGGCTTTGTTTGCAGTTTGGCATTTTTCAGTGGTAGATTTCCTTAGCAACTTCGATGTGATGCCTGTGTGAGCTATTTGGGGTGGATTTTAACACACAGAGAGGAGGTACAGTCATCTTTGACCAAATGTCTTTAATCAGGGTTAAGGAGAAAGATAACATAATCAGCTCATTTCCTAATGATAGTATTCCAGCCTGTGAAGAGTGCAAGAAGAGTGGCAAATTTATTGGAAAAGTTGTACTCTAGCATAAGGCAGTAAAAGCAGGAATTTTTCAGCTATTGTTCTCCATCAAAATACGTGGCCGTAGATCAAGCCCAGCCCAACCTGGCTAAAAGGGATCCAGTTACAGCTGGGAGGTACAACCAGTTCACACAAGTGTCCTGGGGATAACGTGGGTGTGGATGAGGATGTGACTGCAGGAAAAGGCCACCAATGTAAGGTGATATTTCCACTTCAAAGTCACTGTCACCTCCCACCCCCCCACCCTCCCCTTCAAACAAAGCCCGACTGTTCTCCCTAGGGGTGGGGAACTGGGAGGCTGTTGGGAATTGATTGATTCTGAATTAGCTCAATAGGGGAAGACACAGCTCAAACACATCCCTGGGAAAGGATATTTCCATTTAAATATAAATACAATAACTATACCTCTGGACTTAGGACTTCGTTGAGTGTAGTGGGAAGAAAGGAAGAAACGCTAATAAGCATTTTAAAGCATAATAAGCATTTCCTATATCTTAAATGAAGAGAGAAGGCTGAAAAATTTAACAGGAATGTCCTGTTCCTAAACGTTTTATTAGGCATATAATATTCATTAAAGCTTTGTATATTCTAACCAGTGCACAGAAAGCTGAATATACCTAAAAATTAATTCACTTCTGTGAACAGCATACCCATGGCACACTTTCCATCATCTCCCTGCCCTATTCCCTGCATCTGATGGGAGTGACTGGGCTGCTGAGGGAAACAGACTGGCACGACCAGCCTTTGACCAAAGGCTTGTTTGGCTCCAGGGATATACAGTGCAGGTCTTTCTGAGAAAACACCAGGAAAGTACTCCAGAGAGATGCTTGGGTGTTTGCAAAGCATTAAAGTGTGACTTTCCGTAAAGCTTAAGGGCATAAGTAATATGAAGGCTGTAAATACACATCAATATTTTTAAGAAGAATTAAAATTTGGTGTTTGTTGCTATTTTCAGAGGCAGCCTGACTGTTCAGATGACACACAATTGATTAAACACATGCTGGCATCCCTGAATTTCTCACGCAGCCGCTGTTTAAACATCACTTCAGTCTAATGGTGCATGAACATCCCTGGAAGCACAATTCTGGGTACACTGCTACCACCATAGCCCTCCAGCGTGAAGCAGATAGGGACCCTGGAGCACCCAGTCATGTTTCTGAGCGAGATGGGGAAGGGGGAATCCATACTGAGTTGTTTTCCTACAGGCAAAGTGGGTTTGGGACCTGCAGCATCAGGCATATGATGCCTCAATGCAGCTCTGTGAGAGTAGTTGGAGGGGCCACAAGACCTCACAGGGAATCAAAAAACTTCAACCACCCTTTTCTTGATCTGGAGAAGATGATTGTGTGTTCTTGACACCTGTGTGCTTCTCTGGGGAATTCTCCCACACACAAAAAAAAATAAGGATTGTTTAGAGAAGAAAATAACAAGTAAAAAAAGCATACAAGGCTGAGATTTCACTTGAAAGTGATACAGCGTCCAGGATGGATTTATGCTCCCATAAAGTCAACAGTGGAGTTTGACATCTGCTTGACTAATGGTAGCGCTGGGCAAATGTGCCGCAGTGGGGGTGTCAGGGCCCACATGCTTCACCCGTCCCAGTAGCCAGGTTTAACAAAGGTATTTTTGGTAACACAGATGCAGATTCCAGCTCTTAAGACTCTAAGGCTTATCAAAGAGCTTTTTTTTTTCCATTTTTCAGCCTCGTGTGTTCTTAACCACGGAGATCTTCTTATGTAAAATAAACACAAAAATGCTTCTCTTTCCAGCTTTGCTGCTAAAGCCAAGATGATTTTAAAGCTAAATCCTCAGCATATGGCATGGGTACTGTTCTTGCAAACTTCTCACTGTATCTCGCACTGAATGGTGAGTTAACTCGTGGTAGGCAACCAGCCATGTCCCACTGCTACCTCTGCCAGGGAGGGCACCAGCGGAACTGGGTCACCACAGCATTGCGGGACACATGGGGCTGGCGACATTTTCTCCTGCACAGGACTCACCCCATTGAGAAGCTCCCCAATATAGGGTGGTAAATTGGAGGAAAGGAGGCAGAGGGACAGAAACAAGGGGAAGGTATAGGTAATCTGAGCACATGTGTTACCCCAAAATTTTGATCCTGCCTCTCTCAGACTGGTGCAGCCTGGAATCATGCAAGGCTAGAGCATTGGCTATCAGGTTGCTGGGTTGACATTCAGCTCAGGAAGCTGCTAGCATCTTATAAATCCTGGGAAGAGACAAGCAAATGGGGATCTCCAAGAGAAGGCCAGTGCACAGACAATATCCCATAGAACAGAATGCCACTAGACAGCGCTTTGGTCCTCCCATCCCAAGTCAAGTCTGCCAAGGCACCCTGAGGGTGATTTTACGGAGGCTAGATTCTAAAACCAGACGACTCAAATGATGTGGGGCTCAGCTGCCTCCTCCACAGACAGGAATGGATAGGAGAACCTCAGCCACCAGTTCCACAGAAATGAGACGTGGAAAGGCAGCTGGCTGGAGGCCAGAGGGGTCACCAACTCTGCAGATGGGAAAAACCTGACGTCCTGCAGCTCTGACCACTCCTGATGGGTCAAAAAGAGCTGGAAATTGGGATATGTTTGCCACAAAACAAAGCTGCAGGAAGGTCCCAGTGAGTCTCAGCTTTGGTTCACTGAGGCATTGTTCCATCAGGTGGGAAAACAGCCCCACTGTGTGGCGCCTACGAGATCAAGTGCATATCACACTGTGCAGGAGAACTGGCAGGACACTGTGAGCCTTTGCAGAGAGCAAAGGACAAATTCACAGCATCATTCAAAGATGAGCCTGAAAGGTGGAGGAAGACAAGGCAGATATATTTCAAACCCTGAGCTTTCCTGGTTTTCCTTTGTGTGTTTCGTTTTGAATACACAGGCTTTTTTATGTATCATTTCCAAGTTTGCAAAGCTTTTGTATTTTTAAAATTATTATTTTTCCGGTGAAAGGTAAAAATTTTTTATTTTAACATCATCTCTCACCCACTATTTAGATGTGAGATGCCAGTAGAAGTATTTATATAATCAGAAAGAGACAGGACTCCACACATTCTTCAAAAATAGCTGAAGTTCTTCCCCACTTTCCCTTGCAAGGATAAAAAAAGTGATGCTGATCCCTAAAGTTAGCTGTGATGATAATGTGCTCTGTAGAAGGACAGCTCTAGTTGCCAGGGTAGGACATTGAGACATGAGTGGCCAACTGTTCTCAGCTTGAACATGCAGTTCCCCAGCGTCTTCTGGTTCATGGGCTACTCACGCATACAAGAAAAGAGCAAGGAGGATAAGAGCTTGTCAGAGACAGCTTGGGAAGAGAACAGGGGAAAATCATAACTAGAGGGGATCTGAGCAAGAGGATTGGAGTGGTGTGCTTGTGGGAGCAGTGACAAATCCCAGGTGCTAGGCAAGACTGAGAAAATGGACCTGGACTTACCTCATGGATCAACAACATTCATCATCACGGAGAGAGATGGTATTAGCTGCAAAACAGCTACTTCAACAAGTTCTCCAATGCTGGAGCTTTTCCATAATCTTGTGAACCTTACACAGGTCTCTACTTAAGGGAAAAGTGTAATGAAGCCAGAGAAGACTTGAGGTGCCCAGAGGAGGTTTCTTCGGGCAGTTCCCACAAATTAACCATTACATGAATGGATGGGGCTGGAGACTGATTTTGCGTGTGGATGACTGCAAATAACGTTGTGATCAAAACCCAGCACTTTGTGTACAACTTGATGATAACTCCTGTGTAGGCAGTAAAGTGGGGAAGAAAGCTACCAGGGGGAGCAGTGTCAGCATCAGGCAGTTCACATGCTTGATTTGCAAGGAGAAAACTTCAGCCCAAAGTCACTGTTAAGTCTTGGCTCGTTGCAGTCATTAATGATGTTGCAAAAGTTCAAACGTGCATTTTTTTATCACATCTCAAAGAGAGGGTGGTCAGCTGAATCTAGTTGTCAGAAGTTCACACATGGCACCATAAATCAAACAGTCCTGAAGGAATTTCAAAACCATTTGAATGTACTCTTGAGTTTCACAAGCAGGAGGCTGCCTGGCCAAGAAAACCCTCTCTTTTTGCCTTTGTTTCTTTGGGATTCTTTAGCGCTCTGTTCACTGCACATATTTTGTGCATATCATCAATATATCACTTAGATGATTGCTTCAGACAGCTTTTTGAACACTGAACACATTTTGTTCCACGTGTTTCTTTCAAATATATTTTAATCATGGACAGGCAGTTACTTGAAGAGCTCTCTCCCTTACTAGCACTAATTTCTCCACAGCTCTTGACCCCTAGGCCGCCACAGCAGAAAGGTTGTCAACAGTGAGCAATCCTCGTCCCAGGTGAAGGAGATAAATGGAATAATGTCAGCCAACCTACATGCTTCCCTTACATTGCTGCCCATCCTCACTGACGAGATGCAATCCCTTGTTACTGGGTACTTGGACTACCTCAAAGAGCAAGGAATCCCGGAGAACTGCTGTCTTTGAGAATAAATGCTGAAATAGCTAGAAATCAGTTCTCCAGTTCTCGAAAAAGCTTTGAGTCAGATCTTCTACAGGTAATTTGTCACTTGGTAAAGAAATAGTCACTTCAATGCTTTTGAAGGAGCCGTTAGGTCTCAATGCAGAAAAATTCTTATGAAATGACTTGCAGATGGAAACAGAGGCCACTGAGATGTCCACGTTCTGAAGGACAATGAATCGTTTGGGCCAGACAGACTGCCTTTTATGTATTGCAATATTATGTCTTAGAGATTTATCCCTAGATGCACGGGCAGCACTCCTCCTCTTGATTTGGCTCTGCCCAGGCAGCCTCACTGCTCTTCAGAGCCTGGTGTTCAGCAGCGATCTCTGACCATCAGTGAGAGACCACGTTCTACCACAAACGACCACAGAAATTTTACAAGGAGGCTGTGGTAACCCATCAGCCACCAAGTAATGCAGCTAAACCTGCAACACTGTAGTGTCCCATGAAAGATGACCTGAGCCAGAACATAACTTCTGTCATCTGTCTTTTCTACGGTAAGTCTGACTGTGATTTTGTACTTCACAATCAGTCTTCAAAAATCCACTCTGTTAGTAATGAATTCAGCTTTTCTCCCAGACAGGGAGTGAAACATCACAGCGGACAATGCTGCAAATTGGTTTTGGAAGAGGAACATGAGCCCAAATTCTATAAACTTACAAGACAAGGAGAGGGACAGAGTGCATTGCTCTTGAGATGTCAGGTAAAAACAGCAAAAGGAGACTTGTAAATCACGGGGAGGAAATCACCAAGCAAATGTTGGAGAAGAGAGTGTTAGTGAGTCATTGTGATTGAGTCCAAAGCTAACTGAAGGTGGAGGAAAGTCATTTGTAAGAAAGCATCTCAAATGTTAAATGGGCTATCCGTGTTTGGGAACACAGCAAGTGCTGCCGCTTTGAAAATCTTGTAAATAAACTGATCAATTCTGTAAATTATCTGATCAATAGAATAATGCTGTACCGCCACTGTGTAAATCCATGGTTCGGCTATTTTTGACCTTGTCCACTCGGACTAGAGCTGGGGAAACACCAGAGAAGAGGGTGATCAAAATTGCGAATGGCTTTTGTATAAGGAAAACTGGAAATTGCCATAATTGACGTAGGAAAGATGTCAAGAAAATCCCGACAGACCTGGGAGCACATGTAGGGCTCAGGTTTTCATTTGTCTTCCAGCAGAAAGACAAAGAGCAGCAAATTAAACCAGCAGGAATCAAGCTCAAAGCAAACAAAAAAAGATCTTATTCTTCATTCAACAGGCAATAGAGTTGTTGATCCCCTTGCCAAGGAAAATTTCAAGTGCTAAAATCTTGCATAGACTCAAGGGAAAAGTGGAAAAGGATGTGAGGGAGAGAACACCTCAGCAGGTCTCAGTAGTCAGCAAGATGTCTCTGAAGCAAGAAAAGGATCCCAATGCAGGCTTATGCAGCATCTAATATGATATAAGAGAAGGTTCTCACAGATAACGTTGTCATGGTTCTGACCACTTAGAAAAGATAGATGGTGTCTCACCCTGTCCCCCTTAAAAAAAAAAAAAAANGTGTTACACCTTCACACTTTTCTGCTTCCCACTCTCCAATGGGGCAAACAATGAAATTACCTGCCCTTGGTTGTTCTAGCAATAAGTATAAGCAAGAACCTCTCTGCATACCGTTCCTTGGTGTAATCAGGTCTTATCACTGGGAGAGTGAACAGTTTTCTGAACAACGTGCTGTTAATTCCAGAGTTTAGTCAGTTAGAAAAGGCCCAGCTAAAAAAATAAAATTGTAAAATAGAAAATTGGTTCATTTTACCTCAAACCAGGACAAATGTCTGCCCACAAGATAGGAGGCAAAGGACCGGAGTAAGTTCTGGGTTCTTGGGAGTGCAAGGAGATGGCTTTTTTTAAGGTATCTCTGCTTAAGGCAGGACATTTGTGCATGATCTGCCAAGGAAGTGAATGGAAACACACAGTTTGCAGAACTGAGTTCCCCAAATTAGTAAAGGCAAGGGGTGAATGCAGTGAGTTTCAGGAGCAGCTCATAATAGTGATAGCTAAAAAGTTTTAAGTGAGAATTTTCACAGTGGAGGTAATACAGTTAATACTCTGCTTTTTCATCCTTGAATTTCTTTAGAGCTCTTGACTGAACACCATCCAGTCCTACTGAACTGTTACCATTTATTTTGTCAAGTAGTTTTATAACTACAACTACTGAAATGTTACTTTGAGACAAATTTTCTGAATCGTCCCCCATAAAAATGGTTTAATAAAGGGGGTGGTCCTGTTGGGAAGCTGGGGTGCTCTCACTCCAGAGACAGTAAACATCATATTTTGAAAGGTAAAATGTAAGCATGTGCATGGCTGTATTAAATTACGCGTGCTGCCTGTGCTGGGGGGCTGCTTGCAGGGCTGTCTCCCAGCCTTCATCAGGCAGCTCTAATCTTGGTAGACGATCCAGGGACTTGAGAAGGTGTAGCTACGAGCCACTTTCTTCTGTTGCCAGCCATTTCTGCAGTCTGCCTTCCGCACCTGCAACACCGGTCAATAACACCGGTCCTGAAGGACCGGTGCTGAAGACCTTGGTTGCCAAGTCTTCATGTAGGTACAACACAGGACTGGTGCAAAGGGACTGGTAATTAGGAAATATCAGAAAAGCCTTAGAAGATGAGCAACGTGCAGCACTGATAAGGCGGGCATATAATTCAGCAGGTCGTGGGAGGTGCTTCTCCCCCTCTACTCTGTGCTTTTGAAGCCCCACCTGGACTCCTGTGTCCAACTCTGGAGTCCTCAACAGAGAAAGGACACGGAACTATTGGAGTAGGTCCAGCGGAGGGCCACAAAGATGCTCAGAGGGCTGGAGCACCTCTGCTATGAAGACTGGGAGAGCTGGGGCTGTTCAGCCTGGATAAGAGGAGGCTCCAGGGAGAGCCTTCTAGGATCTGAAGGGAGCTCCAGGAGAGCTGGAGAGGGACTCTTGGTCAGGAACTCTAGTGACAGGACAAGGGGTAATTGGTTTTAAATTGGAAGAGGGGAGATTTAGATTGGATATTAGGAGGAAATTCTTTGCTGCGAGGGTGGTGAGGCACTGGAACAGGCTGCCCAGAGAAGCTGTGGCTGCCCCATCCCTGGAGGGGTTCAAGGCCAGGCTGGATGGGGCTTGGAGCAACCTTGTGTGGTGGGAGGTGTCCCTGCCCATGGCAGGGGTGTTGGAACTTGATGATCTTTAAGATCCCTTCCAACTTCAACCATTCTATGATTCTATGATCTGCTTTGAATTCCTCAGTCAAGCTCTCCAGCATCACAGGGGAATAAATCTGTGTGGTCACTAGGTGGCTGCAATGGGACTTGTCTGGCCCCTTGCCCCAGGGAGAGATCAATCACAGATATGTTTCTCAAACACGAACCTTCATCCTCTTCTTCTCACATGCGCCCCCACCCCAGAAATTGGTGTCCCCATCAGCAGCTAGAACCATTTGCCTTGGTGGAAAGAACCTCACTACAGGCATCAAGCAAGCTCCACTTTACCTTTCCCTCCCTCACCCCATTCCTAAACCATCCGGCTGGCAGAAACATAAAGCAAAATGATCTCATAGGGACTGCCAGCTCCCACCTTGTCTTAGTCAGAAACAGGAGGCATCCCTTCTAGCTCTGGGCTGGTGATCGCTGCTTCCAGGGTCCATTGGGCCATGCCAGTCTGTCATGGTTTAGCCTCAGATGGCAGCAAAGAACCGACAGCTCAACAACCGAAACCCCCCTGGGCATGGTTCACATGGGGGTATACCTGTGCCCCTGCTAGAGCCAAGAGCTCTAGCCGAAAATTTCTTATTATTATCTATTCCAAAATTTCCTTCTATATAACCAAAGGTTAGGCTACATTTCTGAGCTGTAGGGGAGGAACGCCCTTCTCCAACAGCTCTAATTAAATTACGTCCTCTTCAAGTATTTCAGTTAAGCTTTGATTGGTTTCTATATAGCAAAGGCTGGATTTGATTCTCTATTACGAACACTTCCTGTGTATCAGGAGGCCCCACGATATTAGCGTTTTGGTAACCATGTCACCATATACAAAAGATGCCAAAGCTTTTTTACTGTTTTCTCTCGAGGATGAAGCAGTATCCAGTTTCTCCTTGGGGTATGCTCTGTGCAGAGCCTCATAAAGAAAATCACCATTATGATTCATAACTGGTATATTCAAATCACGATTTTTCCAACCCTGTTGTTTTTCCCTGGGACGCTGTAGACCAGATGAACAGGAGGCAGCAAGGCTGCGTGCTTGGTGGAAGGGGTCGGTCCTGTCACAGAGCAACAACTTCGATCTGCTTTAGAGATGGAGACCATAAAGAGTTTCATACAATACCTCCCTCTCTTAGATGCTTGATTTGACTCTGAGTATATGACCAAGTCAGGTAGAAAGAGCCTCGGTCTATGCAGGCTCTGTCCAAGAAAACAGGATGCAAACAAAGAGGCAAGATGAAAGCGAAGGAGAGGAAGATGTTTTTCTCTAAAATTCCGTTGGTTCCCCTGAGGTCAGACATATAAATCTACTGGTTTGTAGAAGAGTCTTGTCTTCATGCTGCTTTCATTGTGTAGGTACAATCCATCTGAAGGCTCACCAGGGAAGAGGATGCACTCTGAGATAGGTCTTGTACTCTGATCAAGCTCATTTGGTCAAAGCTTCTTTGCTTTCAAAAGGTGAGTGGTGTGCAAAGGGCAACTGGATAGAGACCCACATGGGGAGGGACAGCAAGTACTAGCAAAGAGGGATAACCCATGTCTTATTCCCGTTTTGTGGGGCTACATATAAGCCAAAGTCTTAAGAGTTGCATTTGGTTGCTGAATACGGAGTTTTGATCTTAGAGATGGCATGTGGGAAGAGTCCCGTTGGATCTGATGCCTGGCAGGTGCCATTTCTCTATGTTGCATATTGATGCTCTTGCACAGTCTGCTCTCCATCACTAGGTGATGATAAAACCCCAAAAAGCTGTACTTTGGAAGCAGCACCCTTCTAAAGGAAAGAAGGCCTGGGACACTTAAGAGGCATTCAGCCATGTCTTCGTGTTGAATTGTAAAGCCCAGTTGCCCCAGAAGGAAGAGCTACATCTCTCCTTCCTACCTGCATCCTGATGTGGCCGTCTAAAGCCCAGATACACCAAAAGCTTGCCACTTTGGCTTATAGACTTGCTGGTGCTCTGTCTCTTGTTGCTCTTGCAGGAGGAAAATCCTCAAAGTCTGTAGGACTTTAGGTAGGATGGACCTGACGCTTCTTAACATACACTTGCTGCTTGAGCGCTGTGGCGACCAGCAGGGCTGAGCACGGTCCCAGCATTATGCAGAGCAAACTTGCCATCTAGCGGGTGAGAGCATCTCTGCAGAAGTGGATCAGGTTTATCTGCTTGCCACGGTCACCGGAGTGGGTTTTCTCTCTAAGAAGAATCATCTGAAAGGGAGAACTTCCACTTCGTTGAGGGTGAACAAAATACCTCCCCACAACGACCAGTGCAATTGGTTTACATCCACTAATTGCAATAAGACAGGGTGCCCAATTTTAATGCCAAGCTCCCTTTTTACCCTTTGCTATCAGACAAGATGGATCCCGTTTGCACATTCACTGCACACGGACAACCTCCTGCAGATGTACTGTCTACCCGTGGCTTTCTGTGGGGCTGTGGCTGGAGCTCCAGTGCAGGGCACTGTGAGTGACTGCAGACATTTTCTTACTGCTTGCTTGGTTGTCATATTTTTCATAGTTCTAAAGAGAGACCTCTGAGTATTTTCAACACCCATTACATGCAGGTAATTGGATTTTAAAACAAAAAAATAGAAAGCAAACTGGTTTATTCCGGCAGATCCCACCAAGCATAGAATCATAGAATGGTTAGAGTTGGAAGGGACCTTAAAGATCATCCAGTTCCAAACCCCCTGCCCTGGGCAGGGACACCTCCCACCACACTAGGTTGCTCCAAGCCCCATCCAGCCTGGGCTTGAACCCCTCCAGGGATGGGGCAGCCACAACTTCTCTGGGCAACCAGTTCCATTGCCTCACCCACCCTCACAGCAAAGAATTTCTTCCTAATATCTAATCTAAATCTCCCCTCTGAGATCTGAGTGCATGAAGTGTTTCCCTGCAGCGTTATAGTGGGGTCCTCTGTTAAACACCCAGGATTGTGCTTGCATTATAATGTCATAGAGTAGCGAATGGTTGAGTGTCCAAACGAGAGGATTTGGCAGATACTACAATTTACTGTCCACATGTACCAGCCATTCCTGGTCCTGGGGAGTAACCAGGGCGAGTTCTGGCTGCAGAAGCACCATGAGGGATGCAGCGAGAGCAGGATTTTGTCCCTGAAGGAGTTGTGCAGGATTTTCTTAGTTATAGCACTGACACAGATCAGGAGTTATGGAGCGGAGGGAGTCACTCATCTGTAAACTCAGGGGCCATTGGTGCTTCATAAATGTAGAGTCGAGTAAGAAACGTGACATAGAGTGGGGTGAAAGAAGGCTTTCTAGCACAGCAAGCATGAAACATGTTGTGTGTCAGGTTATTACTGGCTTCCGCCTATCGTAAAAACAACTCTCGAAAATCATTCTGCTAAAGTTGCAGAAAGAATGGGAAAGTCATTAGCGCATTGGAATATTAAGCGATAAGGCTCTTCATTTGACAGCAACCATTATTCTCAATCTCTCGAGCCCTAAAGATCTTTTATGGCCAAGACCCTTCTGTTTGACAGTCTTTCAGAAGTGAAGCCATTAAATGTAAACTGGTTGCAAGCAGGGTGAGGAGAAATCCAAGAACTGGCAGTATAAATAGCCAAGCTGTGAGGAGTTGTGAATCGTGCCTGGTTTTCTTGGGTGTTGGGAGGGTACCTTGGAGAAGAGTGACAGGTCTTTGTTTTACACATGGTTATTGATGGCCTGATTTATCTCTGTGATCCTTTTCTTATTTGTATTTTCTTTCTCTCTTTTCAATTCCCCCCCTCCCTGGTTAATGATTTGTCATTAACTTTCTTTTGTTTCTTTCTTATTTTGTTCTTTTTTTGGGTTCATCTCACAGGGAGAAGGAGAGGCACGTGCAGCTTTTGCTTTCTCACCCAGCAGTGGGGAAAACAGAGGTGAGTTTTTCTTCATTTTTCCATATCTCCTTTCTCCCTAGGAAGCCTTGGAAGCTCTTCTTTATTTCTTTCTTTGCTCCCTGTTTACTGACAGTTCCCTGGCTTGATCAAAATGACTTAATATTTGCTTCCATTTTTCATCTTTTTTCCCTTGAAACTGCTTGGTCTTTTTCATATCTAATTAAAAAAAAACACTCCTATTTCTTTTCCTTATTTTACTCCATATTCTTCTTTTTTACTAAAAGATCAGGTCAGGTTTTTTTCTAATTTCTACATTTTTTTCTAATTGAAATTAATTTTTTCCTCACCACTGTCGTATTTTCTCACATTTTTAATGAAGCATGGTAGATTTTTTTTTCCCCCGTGTTTTCTTTTTTTATATATTTTTTTTTATTTAATTTTTCTTTGGGTCAGAACAAAGGACCTTTTTACCCCCATCATTGATGGTGTTGGGAATGGGCAAGGAAAGGGCAGGGTTTTTTGTTCATTTGGAAATGCTTCTCAAGGGACTAGCAGGTTGAGTGTTTTGATTTTCTCAAAATGTCTTCAAGTTTAGTAAGGAAAATTAGCAACAATTACTTAAGGAAAACAAATCTGAGTAGGCGTCACTTCCCACAGGAAGGGTGGGAGTGGCAGCCCTGACCAAAGGTTACTGATAACCAAACATTTTCCAGAAAAATGGGAAAGAAATCAGTAGAAAGAATAAACAGCTCTGAACACGTAGCTTTTCCCAAATCTCTGAGGGACTGGATGGGGAGGACTTGGCCAGGACACTATCTCCAACATTTCAGCTTTTTCCATGGACATGGGGAACAGCAACTATCAGCATGAGGATGTCTCTCTCCCTTTGTCCATCACCACTTGCAGTTTCCTAGCAATAATGTTCAACAAAATTACTGCAAATTAATCAGCTTTTTCTAGAGAGTGTGGGGATTAATATATATGCATATGAGAATATTCACTGCTGTATAACCACACTCCAGCAAGAATTGGGGTACATAAGGGACGAAGCCAAAAAAAAGCTTCCGTTGGCTGGGGTTTTCCAAAACCAGCAGGAGTCAATTGCTATAAATCAAATGTGTTCAGTTAATTACTGTCAGTTCCACAGGCATGGTGTAAATTATTAAGAAAACATCTTTGCTTAATCCACATTACCTCAAATTGATGGGAAATCTTTGTTAAAAGCCACCAATGCCTCTGATCAGTGCTGCCCACAATGCACTAGGACAAGAAGTATGAGCCTTGGAAAAATGTCTGCACTGAAATTGTATATAAAGCTGAGAAATTGCCACTACACAATAACCTTGACTCCTCATCACTCCCATTGCTCAAAATTGCCAGGAATAAGGAGAGTGCCTTATCCAGAGTAAAAACAGAGATCCTGACCCCTAACAGAGATGATGGCATTTATCGGCATAAATTAGATATATTCCCACTGCATGCAGCCACCTCAGAGTAATTCACCCTTGCAGAAAGTGGTTGATCTGCCCAGTATGGTCTGTCTTCATGGAAGTCAACCAACCTATAACGGAACTGGCTTCCAAACAGAAGTGTGCCCTTATGTATGAGTATATTAAGAGGCATTGTCTGGAACTCCTAGCGAACAGCTGGGAATTATTCAGTGGATGACAGTTCTCCTGATCAACCATCATTAGCTCCCATTTACCCCAGAAAGAGGGAAATTACTCACCATGTTCACAAATCTCCTCTAATTAGCTGGGATTGTCCATGGAGAATGGGAAAAAAGAAGCTTGGGACAAATATGCTGCCAATTGACTGCCACCGCCAGAGCCATAAATAATAATGGGAATTGTTTGCTACAAGTACAGAATAAATCTAATTACCTAGAAATTAAGAGTCTTAATTAGCATAATACAAGACCAGCTCTGCTTAACTACAATTCTACCCATTCCAAGCAAATAATTACCAGCAAAATACATACCTGATGAAGCAGCGCTCTAAAGGGATGGCGGGAACCAATCTTGGCAGCCTGGGGAATAGAAATAAACACAAATGAAAACAAAGATGTTCACCATGTGGGTTTCTAAAGGTCTTTTGGGAGTTTTTGTCATGAGACAAGGAAGTCTGTTCTCCACCAAACCCAGGGGATTCCACCAAATGAAGTCACCCTCTGTGAGTGAATGACTCTTGGCCACTTGCCATTTTCAGGGGTGTTGAGTAACTAATTGCATTAAAACAGGTGAGAAGTTCACCCTGATCATACCAAACACCCTAGAAATAGTTGGGTATAGCGCAGGCAAAATACACTGCTGGTTAAGTCGCATCCTATAAAAATTATTGGAATTACATAGGAGACAGCAAATATAACTTTGGTTAAGCACTACTGCATACAGCATAGGAGTATGACACAACTAACCAGGAGAAAAAAAAGGTCTTTTACAAGCTGATATTGTCTCAGAACAGTAAAAACTAATCAGCAGATGGTAAACTTACTATCATAAAATCACCGTGGTCCATACTCCCTAGTGATTGGCTGGAGTTAGTCATGATAAGGAATATAGATTATTAACCAGTATTACCCAAGAAGAGTGAGAACTGGCTAATTAACATAAGGCAGGCACATTTTCATTTCATCAAAGAGGACTATGTGCTGTGCGCATTTATCATCATAAGCAGAAATTGTCTGCTTACCTGGCACTTCCCAGGAAACTGCAACAATCAAATGGACTAAAATTAACTGCCAACCCAGAAAACAGCAAGGGCAGCAGACTGCATCAGCATAAAGTAAATATATCTTCAGTTAGCCACCACCTGAAATTCATACAAATGACGGGAGCCTTGACCACAGGCCCAAATGTTTCTGATTAAGCATTATGGCTTAAGATTCAGGATAAGTAATGACGAGAAGGTAAATATATACAATTAAGAACCTTAGCCTCTGTTTCCTGGGATTACTGGTGTTCCCACTGTGCTATTTTTCCAGCTGCCCTGGAGGTGGCTGCAGAACAACTGAGCTTCTTCCTCCCAGTCTGGCCAGTCTGCAGGTCCGAGACTTTAAGACTGAAGCTTCTGCTGAGGGATGCTGGATGAGACCATCAACACTGACCCATGACAGCAAACTTCTCACTCTCAGTAAGGACAGTCCCTTCTGGTTTTTCTCCCCTCAATGAAGCATGTCCAGAATTCCTTCCCATCACAGACAGCCCAACGCTTTCAGTCAACCTTCCCGATCTGCCAGGCAGAAATCTCCTCCTCCTGTAAATATCCAGAGGTGTCAGAGCTGCTTACCTGACCTGAGTTGGATACAAATTACATTATTATAGTGGATTATTATATTATTGTTATACTATATTAGAGTATATATATTAGTATAATACAATTATGTGATGTGAATATTGGATGAGAACAAATATTTCTGTATTTCAGGCCACCCATCCTTTGCTTGTCTTCCAAAAGCTCTTTATTTTCACCAAGAGTATTCAGCAACTCTGGCTGTTACATCTTCTGATGCAGCCCAGGATGGGATTGGCCTTTTGGGCTGCAAGTGCATCCTTCCTGCTCATGTCCAGCCTCTCGCCCATCAGCGCCCCCAAGTCCCTTTCCTCAGGGCTGCTTTCTAATACCTCATCCCCTGGTCTGTATTGACAGCCAGGATTGTTCCGGCCCAGGTGCAGAACCCTCTGCAAGTCTTGAACACAATGTTACCGTCAGTATGGGGACGATTCAGTAATCATGAGCAAAGTAGGCCAGCTTCAGGGGGTTTTGGGAAGCGTGTGATGACACATCAGCTCCCACCCTCAGCTGTCCTTCTTGATATTTGACAACAAAGTGTCTGCTCCCTGCTATCCTCTGGATGGCTCCAAAGCAAAGCAGTCTAGCTTTGCTGCAGCACAGAAGGTTGCACAGCCTATGCCCACAGCATCAGGAGGGGCATGCCAGTGCACACAGGCTCCCACCTGCACCCCAGCGTTAAAAAAAAAAAAAAATGGTCAAAACTTTGATATATATGACTATTTCAAAAGACAAAAGACCCTCACTGCTTCACACCATTCTTAAACAGATTCTCACAGGCAATAAGATGACCCCAAAACTCCAACACCACTATGGGGCCATGAGTGCCAAGTCTTCCTATAAAATGCCACTGAAGAACTCCCATCCTAGTTCCCATCTAAAAAGCGATTTCCACTTTAGAGTCAACTACAATAAACAGACATCAACAAGTTCCTGTTTAATTTTTATTTCCTTGTGAAATAATCGCCAGTTATTGCTATCTCCATTCAAATCAAAACATTCCAGCAAGAGTGGGACCAGAGTAGGAAACACCCAGAGGAGGGTCATTTGAGCTGAACCCTTGACAGCTGTGTATTAAGACTAAAATAACAGCATTTTCACTTTACAGCGGCTGAGTAGGTGACGTCTGGTTAACTGAAAGAGTAGCCAGGCACTGGAACAGCCTGCCCAGGGAGGTGGTGGAGTCGCCATCCCTGAAAGTCTTTAAGAAACGTGTAGATGTGGCACTTCAGGGCATGCTCTAGTGGCCGAGATTGTAGGGAGTGGGTTGTGGTTTTGTGTATGGTTGGACTCGGTGAATTTGACTCTTCTTTACAGGGTTAAGGCACACTCTCCCTCCCTGTCAAACTGCACTAAACCAACTATTTTCATGAATCATTGAAGAACCAGGAAGTTCTGCTATGAAATTCTGCCACTTAAGCAAAGCTAACCTCCATTGAACTTCCACTTAGTACATCTTCAGCCTCCTCTAGAATCAAAACCTTCATGCATATAACGAAAAGGGAAGGATGGCAACTCAGAAAGGCACCCACACACACCCACCCCAACCCCCCTGAAATGAAACACCAGTGATGAGAACTTTGCTGTGACCATTCAGAGACTCAGGAGCCGTTTCTACCTCCAGAGAACCCATTTTATCTTTCCCAGTAACATTTATTTGTTCAGCCTGCTGTTTACTGAGACATTCAGGGAGCTCTGAGAGCATTTGGGTTTGAATTAAAAGCTCTTCATAAAAACAAATGTAGCCTGCACCACAGTTCTCTTTTTGAAACTTAAAGGGAATAAATAAGGCAGTAACTTCAGCCAGGGAATGGCTTTGTATCATAAGCAATTTCAAAAACCTCTTCAATCCAACCTTGTGGAAAAACGTAATGAAAAACACTTATTTTAATTGGAAAGAAAACATACAGATATTTCAAATCTCATCCCCTCCCTTCCCTTGGACGGAGGCGTAGTAATAAACTACTGCAAGAAATTCTCATTTCCCCCCTTGCTCAAGGAGCAACTCTCCTTGGACATTCTCCTGCAAATTAACCCGGCATTCTCCTCAGTGAGGTATGTAGAGGTTGAGAAATAGGTTTCTCCTTTTCAAAATTGAAGCATTTAAACATAACGATTCCCCACTCTTGTTTCCATTACCTATCTCTGCCTGCTGCCACTCCAGGGTCAGTGTCCCCAGCTTGGCCACTGTGGCTGGGTCCTGCTTGCCTGGGACCACTTGCCAGCATCAAGTGTCACTGCCACACAGCCATTTTTAACAAGGCATGGGCGGGAGCTTTGCAATTGTGTTCTTGGCAAGTTGATGCAACCCTGTGACTGGCTGCTACACCTGAGCTTTATCGCAGCCTCTGTGGCAGCTTTGGTGTCCTGCCCACCCCCTGACACTTGCTCAGACACCTCACAGAGCCAGCTTGTTAGCTGAATGAAAATCTGGTCTTGCCAGCTTTCTCCAACACCCTCAGCCAGAAGAACTTGCTTGGTCCTGCCAGTCGTGCTAAGGTGTGTGGGATTGGTGGGACCTAGGACCATCAAGGAACCTTCGCCACAGCCAGAAAAGAGACATGAAAGCATGTGTCCTCTTTGTGGAACAGGAAAGGAAATGTCGCCTCTAAGCTGCCCATGAGGTGTGTCCCGTGGCTATATCCCAGGGTAGGGGATGGGAGATTGGGGAGAGCAGAGAAGAAGCCACAGAGCGGAAGAGGAGTGTAGGGACCTTGTCCCTCATCCAGGCAAACCAAGAAGGCCTCCGTGGCCCTTGCATCAGCAGGTCTCTCAGCCCTCAATAAATGATTCTGGAATGATTCCCATTACACACAGATTTATGGTAGGATTTGTATGTGCCTGGAGCACATACCAACCCCATAGGTGGCCTAGAGACCTACTGGTCTCTAGCAGACACCTCACCGCCCCACACTCCGGAACATGTACTCTAAGGATGCGGAATTTGGATTCATCCAAGGGCTTATGCCTGTCATGGGTCCTATCCAGGATCTTCACAGTTGCAGGAAGGGGCTGGGGGCTCTTCAAGCTGGCTAAGGGGAGGGGAAAACTTGCCCGGCTCCATCACGTCTCTGCCCCAGGGAAGAACTTATCCCACCATATGGCACACAAGGACCAGGGCCAGTCTTGCTCTCCAGGCCACATCCCCTCTGTTTTCTGCACCCCAGCAAAGAGTGGGGCCAGGGCCAGAGCTGAGCCGTCCCCTCACCTATCACTGAGCAGCCGGTGTCCTGCCACAGCCAGGACTGTCCCCTTGGTGGCAGAGACACCCACCTCACTGTGCCAGTGGACAGGAGGGTTTGGGCCTGGGGGGCTGGGTAGGCAGCGCAAAGCAGAGCTGTGAAAGCACCCAAGTGCCGTGTCCCCACTCCCCAGCCACCCAGGAGCAAGCAAGGAAGACGCCAGGAGAGATGTCGTCTCTGCTGCCACCAGTGCCCTGTGGAGGGGACAGCAAGTGTGAGGCACTGCCACTGACCATGGGACAGGGCAGGAGCACACTGTGTTGGTTCTGCATCATCCCCTTTGTGGTCCCACAGCACACCCACGCTGTGCCCCCCTCTTCCCGCACCCCACACCTGGCTGAGCTGGGCACCAGCAGGGTCCAGCGTGGGGTCCCAGCATTCCCTTGCCCAGGATCCTGCAAATCCCGGCTGCTTCCTTGGGTTCAGGTCTGCAGGAAGGAGAAAAGGGGTGCTTGTTGCACCCTGGGCTTATACTGCTGTGGAGGGAATGGGACAAGTCGTTCCCTGGCAGCATGGGAGTGAAGGCGTGTTGGTGTGGGGCTGGGGGAAAGCCAGATACCCCACATGCCTTGAGTGCAGTGCCAGGCACCCGTGCAAGCCTTACTGCATTTCTGGTCTTTGAAGACAGGCTCCTCCTGCGCCATGGCTGCCACCTGGGCCTGCAACACAAGGCAAGGTGAACTCACTAGGCTTCAGAGCGAACACGCTGAGAATGACATAGCCCAGAGCCATGGTGAGGGGCTGAGGGCCATGCCACAGAAGGTGTTGGGGGGGACTTGCTGCAGGACATGGAGCTCTGCCTTAAAGCCAAGATGCCGGCAGCTTTTCTGCCTCCGGGAGGTGCCATGTGTCCAGCACCCAGGGCAGGCAGGGAGCCCCCTCCCCAGCGCCAGCATTGCCCAAGAGTCCCAGGCTGGGGTCACTCACTCCACCCCAAGCTGTGCTCACCTGGCCAAGCTGGGCTGGGCAGGCAGGAGAGCAGGCAGGATGGTGGGCAGGATGGCAGGCAGCACAGCAGGCAGGGCAGGCAGGGCTTGTCTGTGCGTGTATCCTGGCAAAGCTGCCACAACCAGCCAGTCTCAGACTGCCCTAGGCTTCCCCCACCCACCTCCACAGCCCTGGACCAGACCCTTCTCCAGCTCTCCTGGGCCTCCTCTCCAGGGCCATCTTCTCTTGGCCACCTCTGGCCCCTGACAACATTCCCTGGGACATCTCATTCCAGCCATCCCGAGAGAAACTCCTTACTCGGGCAGCTTCCTCTGGGCCACCTTTCCTGTTCTTCCTTCTCCAGACCTCCTTCACTGGGCAACCGTCTTCTTCCTTGGCCAAACTCCATTGAGACATCTCCCTGGACGATCTCCTCCCCTGATCTTCCACTCCCTCTAGACAACCCCTTCCCCAGTCCTCCTTCTTCTCTAAGCTGCCTCTCCTGGGGACACCCCCGCTCCCCTGTTCCATGGGTCCTCCTCTCATGTTTCTGCCCTTCTGGCCCTCCTCCTCTGGGCAACCTTCCCTTGGAGATCTCCATCCTCAGACAACCTCTGCCAGGCAATCTCCTCTCCTGGCCCTTCTACCCCTCCCCTCAGGCTACCTTCTCTGGACCATCTCCTCCCCTGGGTAACATCCCCCTGCTTCTTATCCCTCCCTCAACCACCACTTCCCTGGACATCCTTGTCCTCTGGGCCACCTCCCACAGTCCTCTTCCCCTGAACAATCTCTTCCTCTGAAGAACCTTCCCTGGACCATCTCCTCTCCTGGCCCTCCTTCCTCCCTAAGCCACGTTCCCTGGAACATCTACTCTGGGCCACCTCCCATGGTCCCTTCCCTGATGACCTCACCTGCCACCCACCACGTCCCCAGGCCCCCACGCATGCCCAGAGTTCACCCACCTTGGGGCTCCTCCAGGATCCCCACCTGCAGCCCTGGGGAGTGAGTGACCATCTCAGCACCGCGGCTTTTAAAACTCCTGAATCCAAGTTTTATTACTGTGTAGGAGGAGAGGGATCACTCACAATATATTGTTCAAAAATACATTCAAACAGCATTTACAGTGGAATGACATTAAAATCCTCTGGGGAGGGACTAGAAAGACCAGGAGATGGTGCTCTGATTAAGTGCTGCTGCTAGATGACCTCTGGAAGATAGAGCAATATTTAAAATTAGCCTAAAAGCTGGTGGATTTGTGTTTTGCGGGGTGCTCCTCACGCTCCCCCCAACTCTGCTAAGTTGTGCAGGGTCTGTGATGGTGATTTCTAGGCAGACGTAGCGATGGGGGTACATCAGACAGGACCTCCTGAGGCCCCAGAGCCCAGCAGGACCCTTGGTGCCAGCACTTTCTGAGCAACATCTCGCTCCCCATTCCCCTCTGCTGCAGGAATGCTGGGATCCTGCTTCGGGGGCAGCTTGTGCAGGAGGTTCTCACCTCTCCAAGTTCTCAGGTTAACACTTGCATTGACAAAAGAAACGAGGAAAATAAGGCAGTTTGAAGAGCTCAATTTCCAGCCCATTTTTCAAAACTGATTCAGGCCTGGAGTGGAATCAACCTCCCCTCGTCCCTGCCCCAGACAACTTTGGTTGCCACCACAAACCAAACCAACAGTATCAAGGTTGAGTGTGGAGCATCCTCAACTCACCCAGGGAGGTGAAGGACGGTCTCCAAGATGTGCACACTCTGGGACCAGGACACCCAGCAGCCGATCAGTGGCAGTATGGATCATTTAAGAGCTTCAGCGGCTTCACTGAGCCCCCGGGAAACCTCCAGGTAGGGTCTGGAAGGTGTGAACGTGCTCTGGAAGGAGCGACCACCGGCTGCTTTAAGACCCAGGGAGCTGGGAAATGACTGAGAGCATCCCACTCCCAAACGTGAGGGATGCCTAGTGCTGCCCTGCAAATCCCAAAGGCATCATTTCCAGAAGGGAATGTCTTCGTAACACCTTCTGAACATGATCGCATTCAGCTTTGGAGCAGAATGTTGCTTCTCTACTTGGGGAATTATCCATCACCATCACCCCTAACCTCGGGGACAAGCCTAAGGAAATCGTACTCGTGCTACAAAAACTCAGACAGACGCTTCTGTCTTCATTATTTTTTTCATCTATTGTGTACCATAGAAATTTAAGCAAAATAATTTTATATATTTTTATATATATATAAATTAGAATCAAATAAATAAGATTAAAGGGTACACTGAAGTGAGTGGGTGCTGCCACTCCAAGAGCACTCACTAGGGTTACGCCGCACGAGGTCTATTTATACCGTGCAACAAGGTTTGCTGTGGGTAACGGGTACGGAGGTGCTGGAAGAGAAGCCAACCAGGAGGAGTCCGATGGTTGAGGAACCTGATTGCATAAGTGTCCCGTGTGCAGCCTGGATATTCCAGTTATCATTGCCTCAAAGTTCATTATTGCTAATTATCTTCCAAGGTGGATGTGACTGTCCAGTCAGATGGTGGCCTCTGAGCCCCGTGAGGCAGCAGTCAGTGTGATATGATGAAGAAGGTGACATCAAAAATGAGATCCGATGGGACAAACATGGGTGTCCAAGTCTCCCTGATACTCTCTGTCCCAGTAGATCCCATCTTCGGGGTCCTGCTCCCCCCATCCATCCTCCCCTTCGGTGCCGGGGACCGGTGGGACTTGCCTGCGTGGTCGGTGCCTGAGCAACGCTGGCTCCTGGTCATCGCCATCATTGGCCTGGCTTGTCACGCTCCTCCCAGCAGGTCCAGGGCTGCAGCAAGGTCGGGAGATGTGGAGCTCCCCCAGCACCGTGCTCAGACTGCTCCAGTGATGACCTGGAACTGCTCCTGGGAGACAGTGGCTACCAGGGAGAAGGGACAGAGCTGGGTGCCGTGGGACCCCTCCACACTCAGCCTGTGACCTCCCCATGCTGGGGGGCTGAGGACCAGACCTATCTGGCTTCATGGGTAAGACACAGGGATGCAAGAGCCAGGACCAAGGTGGCATCTCAGGGAGGTTCCACCCCAGAGGCACCAGGGCATTGTCTGGCTTGGCAGGGAGATAGCCCCGCACTGAGAGGAGCAGGAGGAAGCTGGAAGGCAGCCCCCAGAGTATCCCTGCTCCACAAATCTCTCCACTCTGTGTCTGCCAGGTGTTCCCCACCTCGGCCAGGCCCTTTCCCACCTCAGACATGGTTGTAGGAAAACCAAACCTTGCTCCAATCACTCTCACAAAGCATCATGTTATTAAAGACAGCCCTAAGCCTCGACTAACCACGACAGACTGCGGGGCATCTGCTCAAACGCCTCTTTAAAAAAGAAAAAAGAAAAAAAAAAAAAGGTAAAAAAATAAATAAATCACCAGTTGAAATATCCTAATTGGTGTTACTGGGATGACTGGGCACTGCAAGAATCACAAAGAGCCTTCAGGATGAAGTGCCATGGCCCCTGGAAACAGTTTGCTGAGCAGGACACAGGGTTGTTCATGTCCGTCTTTAAAGGAACCTGAACCTGGAGCAGGAATTTTTTTGTAAAAAAATAGTCCATAAAGTCCACACACAAATGGAGGGGGGGGGGGAAAAACCCACAAACCCACAATGTCAAAGAGAAGAGCTCACACAAACGCACGGCATCCCCACAATGCGAGCATCTTTGGAAGGTGACGTCTCAGCCAGCAGAGCCAAGGCGTTGAGAGATAACAGGCAGCAACTCCTGATAGCAATAAATACGGTAGGCTATAAACGAACCAGATCCATGTGTCTTCGTTCCTACTTAGTCACTGAAAAAGCCATCATTAAGAAAAAAAAAAAAGGGAAAAAAAAAAAAAAGGATGTTATTTATTAGTGCGTAAAAAAATAGGTTTGGAATTCCCTGTTTAGATTTTTCTGTCAAATCTCTGTGTGTATTGACTTTGTGTGTGTGTATTTGCACTGTTAACTGCCGGCAGGATGCTGCCAGCGTGTCCCTGCTGTCCCTCTGTCCATCCCAGTGACTCCAGGAGTGGGGCCAGCCACCCCGGCACAGCTCAGAAGATGTCGGGGCATGAACTCCAGTCCTGCTTGTCCTTGGCCTCCCAGTAGCCTCCCTTATAGACGCAAATCAGCTCCCCCGTCACGGCGTCCACTTTGCGCTCAAACCACAGCGGGATGTAGCCTTCATAGTCCTTGCCTGTCCAGGGAAAAAAATGAGGCATAAGAGCTGCTTTTCCTGGCCAAATTGATGCATGGTCCTTCCCTCATCCCCCAGACTCAGTGAGATTTCATAGAATCATACAATGGTTTGGGTTGGAAGGAACCTTACAGACCATCCCAGAGTGCAGAGGGTTTCTGGGCTCCAGCACATGTTTCAGGGCCATGTGGAGCTTCTCACTTACCAGCATCCACCAACTCCTTCTCCTCCGGGTTGCTCTCTGTCCATTCTCCCCACCCCCAGCCTGAGTTTGGGCTTGGGATTGCCCCAACCCACCTGCAGGACCCTGCACTTGGCCTCATTGAACTTAATGAGGTTGGCACAGGCCCACTTCTGCAGCTTGTCCAGGTCCCTCTGGATGCCATTCCTTCCCACCAGAGCATCACCGCACCACACAACTTGGTGTCATCAGCAAACTTGCTGAGGATGCACTCAATCCCACAATTTCACCGCCGCATCCCACTCCCAGCAAGGGTATCCCAAAGCATCTCACCTTCTTCCAGGGCCTCCACGGCCTCGGCCTCTCTCTGCCGGCGCACGGCTCGCTGCTTCTCCTCCAGCCTCTGCTTCTCCACGTTGGCCTCGTCCCAGCGGCCACTCTCCATCAGTCGCTGGTCAGGTCGCAGCCGACTGTCCGTGGGGGCCACCCGCTCCTCGGGTTCGTTCAGGGTGAGGGCCAGGTTGGAGAAGAAATACATGTTCTCAGCGTTGTCCCTGCAGCCGAAGAGCCCCTGATCAAGATGGTGGAGGTGGTGCCTGCTCACCTTGAGCAGAATTCCCCACTCCTTCATGTCTCACTCCAGCTCCTGCTACCCAAAACCAGATATGGAGAGGTCCTTCGGTGGGGCCTGCCTCCTGCTCCCGAAGTGGAGATGCTGATGCCTCAGTGGGTATCTTGGAGGGGAGCAGACCCTCCTCTGTTGGTTCAGTGTGGAGAAGGCAAAAAGCCAAGTCTACATACCCTGAGTGCCATATTGCCCAGTCAAGACACCAAAAGCTTCACCCAAGAGCTGCTGGATCCTCAACTACCCATCTGGGGGCACCAAGCAGAGGACGCTTTCCACAGAGGACCACTCCACTGGGGACCTTTCCAACAGACCATCTCCAAAGCAAGGACCAACCATTGGTGCTACCAAGGGTTGGGGACTGGTTTGGTGTCTGAGAGCAGCCCCTGCTGCTGTGGGTCAGTCTCAAGAGAGAGCTGGAGAGCTAGAGCGACCGGTGGGACAGGATGGCCTGGGACTCACCAGCAAGGCAAAGCAGCCAACACAACTCCATGCCATGGCCCGAAAAACCTAATCAGTAACCCCAGCTGCCCAAAACCTACCTGCAAGGGTCCCCCAAAGCTATCCAACCCTTGCAGGGACCTGCTCTCCCCTCTAGCTCACACCCCAGAAAAAGCCACCAGTCACCCAAGTCCTGATCGCCTTCCTGTGACCTCAAGGCTGAGCACAGGAGCACCCTCCATCCCACGGGGCTCAGGGCAGCACCCTTCACCCCAACCCAGCTTCACACACCCCAGCAGAGGAGAGGACTCACGGGAGGGGGTACTTCTTCCATAGGACCTTTGGAGACAGTGTCTGGTAGACGGTTTTCTGCTTGCCTTCTGTGCTGGTGCTGCCATGGCTGCTGTGCACTATCTTGGAGCACTCCATCTTCTCATCCCATGTGCCTGACATGACGTAGTGGGCTTTACCGTCAGCGTCACTCACGACCCCTGTCACCTGGCAGAAGAACATGGCTCTGGTGGCATTTGGAAGTGCCCAGAAGACAAGGAGAAGGTGCAGGGGGAACAGAACACCCTCCAGATGCCCCAACCAGAGCTGCTGGACCTGTCACTGGACCTCGGACATGGCCACATAGGGATTATGGGCCCATCCTGACCATGATGGGTCTCCAGCCCATCAAACCTCTTCCAGGTCTCAGTTCTGCAGCTCCAGCACAAGGAGAGCCAAAACACTCTGCTTGCACATGAGCCCTCCCCGGTGACCATGAGCCAGCATGGCTCCTCAGCCCCGTGCTGGGACCCTATGAGCCCAGCTTGGAGAGAAAAGCCAGGTCTCACGCCCCGCAAAGCTGCCAGAAGGAGTGAGGAGATACCCGGATACGTACCTTCCGGGGGACATCCCTGGAGAAGTAGCTGTAGGGGGTAAATTTCAGCTGGCATTTATCTTTTGACTTATGGTTAACAATCTCTATTTCACCAGACTAGATGAAAGACACGGAACCACAGCGAGTGAGAGATTTTGCAAGGAGATAAATCAGGGTTAGTTGTAGTGCAGGAGGAAATCAACCCCAACCGCAGCATTGCTTCTGCCTGTAGCCACCACGCCAGCCCCATGGCTCCCCAGCAGCAAGGTAAAACCCAGCACACGTACCCACCACCCTGCCCCACACAACTGCTGGCCTTGAGAAGAGCCATTAGGGTCTCCAAGAAGCCTCCCCACCCCCCGCAATCCCTGCCAGGGAAGCACACCTTGCTATTGCAGCAGGAGTGAGTGGGGACATCAGGCAGTGTCCTTCCCCAGAGCCAGGCCAAGGCCAGGTAGGACCCACCACCTCAGACCCGTAGCCACTGACCTGGTCAATCCAGAGCTTGCCCACAATGATGTTGTGAACGGTGGAGGTGACTTTCCTCCAGACATAATGATTCCCGCTAGAGTGGAACTCGAGGTGGATAGCGCCTGAGGAAAGAGGGGGTGACCTCAGCTCAGAAGGAGAGCTGCAGGCACCACCATGCTCCTCCTCAGGGCCAACCCAGACCCCCCACCTGCATCTCCCACTGTCAGCCCCCAACCGGGACTGGGGCTGGCTTCAACCCGCCCCTTGCTCCAGCTCCAACACACAGAGAGTCAAAATATGGGTTCTCTTGGACTCGGATGGTCCTTCCCCAGCCCTCCCTGGTGACTCATGTCAAGAGGTGCCAGCGCAGCTTCTTGGCTCCGCGGTGGGGGTTGTTGCAGCTGCAGTGCTAGGACTGGCTCAGAGGAAGCGATCTTGCTGCATGCTCCGTAAGGGAGCTGTAACACCAGCAAGGCCCCTCTGCCCTCTTCCCATCCCCCCTCCAGAAAGGGCTGATTTTAAAAGCAGGTGAGAAACATGCTGCATGGGTGACCTTCAGTATCACGCGACCAGCCAGCCACCAGCACAGATCTGGGACCATCCCCAGACAAGCTGCCCAGCCTGGGGACAGGCAAGAAGACAAATAAAACCTTGCAAGGAGGCAGCTTATTCCGTCCGGTTGCCAGGGAGAGGGTTAAAACAGGCAGCAAGCTAACCTTTAAACATCATTTAAGGAGAAACCACTTCACCGGCAAGCAGGGTATTTCCAAAGCACATCTGCCACAGCACTGGCAGCAAGCACAGCACTCTCCTTCTGCAGCTGCCAGAATTCCCATTTCCAGGGCGGATGAGTTACTATCGAACTGTCTGTGACCAGGAGCACAAATCCAGGCTCCTACATTGCCTGGGGTGGAATTAAACGAGCTCTACCTGAGCCCGAGGGACCAGCACACATTGTTTTAACCTCTTGCTTATTGCAGGGAAAAAAGAACAAGCCCAAATCCTCCCGGCATACGTCACCTACCCAGTGGCATGATGGAGAGGTATTTGCCCCTGAACTTGCTGGCGATGGTGATTTCCTGCCACAGCGTCCACCCTCGCTTGGAGTAGACATGATGGGCAGCTGCTGGGGGGTGGTGGCTCACCTGGGAGAGAGGAGAAACAGCTGTAAGGTCAGAGCCACCAGCATCATCCAGCCTCCCTTGGTGAGTGCTCTGAGGAGAGGCAACAGCTCCACCCCAGCTTTGGCCCTGAGAATGCTCCTCTGCACTGTCCTGAACCCCTCAGTCTTCTCCTGGGCACTGGGGTGACCTCCCATGAGGTTCCCGGGCAGCACATGGAGGGACATGGAGCTCTGGCCAGGGTTTTCTAAGGCAAAGTGTTACCCATAAAATCTTAACTTCAGCAACTATTGCCGTGAGACGATGCTGTACTGTCACCCCGGGACACAGCCTGGCTCTCCAGGGATCCTTGAGGAGAAACAAGGATGTGCCAACACCCAGCCCAGATCCCCAGTAACCCCTGTGTTATCAGCAGCAGCTCCCACTGCTCTGGCTGGGAGCCCCCGGGGCTCCCCAGGTCATCTGAGATACATGGATCTGCCCAGCCAAGATTTCAGCTTTGTCCCTAAAGACACACAGGGCTGGAAAAGCGCATAAGACATCCTCCATCCCAGGGATGACCTGTAAAAGGAGGGTACTCGCTCCCCTGCACTGGAAAAGCTGCCCAGATCCGAGATGGGAGCATCCTCTGGTGACCCCAGGGGCTCTGTCATCCCATGGGGTCTCATCCACCTCACCCACGATAGGTTCACACCATGGGGTGCCACCCACAGGCGCTCAGCACGGCACATGTCACCCATCACAGAGAATCCACAACCCCCCAGCCCCTGAGAGCCACGCCACTGACTCCAGAGACGGTTTGCACTGCTTGCAATTACAGCTGAGTGCCCCGAGCCACGGGATTACAAATGTGAGCAGAACAAAGACCTCTCTGTTAAATCCCACTGTCACTGGCAGGAGAAAATCCTATTTGGGTAACTGGATTTCAGGCACAGGATTATCAATGCTTTCCTGGGCGCGAGGGCGGACTAAGCAGCGCTCCCAGCATCCAGGGGAAGCCCAGAGCTGTGGGAACAGTGTCTGTCTGTCCATCCCATGCTGCCCACGCCAACTGCAGCATGAGGGCAAAAGGCACTAATGACACTGCACCAGGGCAGAGCCCTTTGTCACCAAGTGGGGCCTTTGAGATGGCTCCAGGAAGAAGATTTTGAGGCATCACTCATGGACTGAAGGCTTCAGAGCACGACAACAGAGCAGGTTTGCTTCCTAATTTGATGGACTCATACAACTGTTTGGGTTGGAAAGGACCTTAAAGATCATCCAGTGCCACTCCCCTGCCATGGGCAGGGACACCTCCTACCACACCAGGTTGCACCAAGCCCCCTCCAACCTGGCACTGAACCCCTCCAGGGATGGGGCAGCCACAGCTTCTCTGGGCAACCTGGGCCAGGATCTCACCACCCTCACAGGAAAGAAGTTCCTCATCAGATCTCATCTCAATCTCCCCTCTTTCAGTGGCAAACCCTTCTCCCTTGTCCTATGGCTCCCCTCCCTGATCCAGAGTCCCTCCCCAGCTTTCTTGGAGCCCCTTGAGGGACTGGAAGGCTACTGTAAGGTCTCCCCGGAGCCTTCTCTTCTCCCGGCTGAACCCCCCCAGCTCTCTCAGCCTGTCCTCCCAGCAGAGGGGCTCCAGCCCTCCCAGCATCTCCATGGCCTCCTCCTGTCCCGCTCCAACAGCTCAGTGTCCTTCTGTAGTTGGTGGCCCCAGAGCTGGAGGCGGCACCGGGAGGATCTCCCCAGAGCAGAGCAGAGCAGAGGGGCAGAATCCCCCGCCTCGCCCTGCTGGCCACACTGCTGGGGATGCAGCCCAGGGTGCGGGGGCTTTCTGGGCTCCAGTGCATGTTGCTGGGATGTGTGGAGCTTTTCACCCACCAAGACAGCATGTTCAGATCACCAGAAAGACTCTCTTCCCATGTGATATACCCCAAGAATGCCCACAGGGCTTGCAGGGGGACACTGACAAACAGTTCTGCAGGTCTTGGACTTGCACCAGTCTCTGTAGAGCGACAGAGTTTTTTGATTTCGCTTGTTGTTTCTCAACTCTGAAAGACCTGACGGTGACTGTGCCCCTGAGACAGCACAGCCAACCCCTGGAGAACAGAGTCCCTGCCATCATGATGTCCTGCCTGCAAGAGTAACAAATGGCCCCATCCCTTCGCAGGAATCCCGGATGGACCAGCCAAGTGTGCTAAATATTAAACAGTTGATTATCTTCACAGGTCACAACTCATTAAGCACTCCAGGTTTTTAATTAAGACCTGCTGTTTTACTGATGCCAGATGTGCTGGTGTGGGGCTGTCAGAAGTTTCTGGGTTGCCCCCAAGCCCTGAAACTAAGAATTTTCAGTCCAACAAGAAAGAAATGAGACCCTGAAACACCCCTCGGCCCAAAGACACCCTGAAACAGGGAGGAACCACACTAGAGCTGGTGGTCATCACTGACACAGCCATGAGGGAGCTGGGGGGAGGAGAGCTTCTCCATTCCTGCTCAAGTGTTGAGATGTGAGGACAACCCCTGTCCCAGGCAGGAGACCCCAGCAGGGTGATGGACACCCTTCTCCTCCCCTTCTTTCCCACTGGAACACTGGAATGGGCACAACGTCCTCCTGCTTCCAAAAAACAGCTCAGGCTGTGCCTGCCTCTGCTGATCATAGCATAGAATCATAGATTCATCCAGGCTGGAAGGGACCTCCAAAGGTCATCTAGTCCCACCTCTCCGCGGTCACAGGGACACCCCCAACTAGCCCAGGTTGCCCAGGGCCTCATCCAGCCTCAACCACCTCCTGGGAAACATATTCCAGTGTTCCACCACCCTAATGCCAAGAGGAATTTGCTGGTCATCTCAGGCAGCAGGAAGGTTCAGGGCATGGAGATGCTGGGTCTCCCTCAGGGCTCCTGCTTGGGCTGGGCAGGAGCAGTGGGCAGTCCTGAGCTCACCTGCTCACACAGGGAACGGAAGCCGAACTCCTCCAGCCGGTCCAGCTCATAGGTCTCTCCCAGCAGCGGGTTGAAGGGCTTTGCAGTGCGGTGGACAGTGGTGGAGTAGGAAGACACGGAAAAGGCGGCCACAAAGCACATCTGCTCCGTGGAGCTCTCGCACTTGACGGCTTTGTCCAGCAGCTCGTGGTACTCCAGGTCCTCCGTCAGCCTCTGCAGCATGGAGAGCGGCTCATTGAAGTTCACCTGGAGGGGAAGAGGGGAGGATGAGCAAAGCGGGAGAGATGCCAGGTTGGGCACTTGGTATCTTTTTTTTCGCCTTTTTGTTTGGTCTTTTTTTGTTGTTTTTTTCTTCTTTTTTTTTCTGAATTTTTTTCTCAATTGGTTTAGAGTAAGGCACAGGAGGTTGGGTCTCAGAACTACGCATTTATGTGAAGATTTAGTGGAGAAACACTTCAGTGATTAAAAAAAAAAAACACCACCAAAACTAAAAGTCCACCTGTATATTCCAAAGCAGTTTTTCTCAAAACCTGCCTATAATTGCAAAATCATTATCCTGACACTTGAGGGTCCAAAGCTCTGGAAAGGCTGCTGTGTGTATTTTGCTGCTTTTCTTAAATGTTTTATATGACAGTGCTGATGCCTCTCTCTCCTCTGAGAGCCTTTCAACTCTCAAAATCACCTCACTTCACACTGCACAACGCAAATCCTCTCAATTAAATTGCATTGTAATGTCAGCGCTCCTCCTGCACACAAACACACACACCCCCACGATTTCTACCTTCATTTTTAAGCTTCTTAAGAAAATTCCTAAACACCTGAGCCATTTATTCAGACAATTGACCCCTTGAGATCAAGGCACCACCTTCAAATTCCCCCAGCCCTGCTGAGCACCAGCATCCCAGGCGCTGGGCTCCCTCAGCACAGGGTGATGCACTCCAGGAGGGATGGAAACTGCCCAACCAGAGCAGCTCAGGGTGTGGGGATGTGCCAAGGCAGGCAAACGTTAAAGGTGAGAAATGCCTGCTGTGCCCTGATCCCTCAACCCTACCACAAGAGCAGGAAGGCTCTGCAGTTCCCAGCTGAGAAGAAGGGTGGTGGCCAGCCAGCCACTCCCATGAGATACTCAGACATCATCCCAGCTACCACCTTGTCCCAGTTATGGAGCACTGGTGACTTCCAAAATGAGCCTCAGCAGCGGCACTAGCTCCCTTCTGCCTCCTAGTCACGAGCAAAGGGGGACACAGGGGCAGGGATGTGCTGCTCCTTTGGCTGCCCTGCATCACCTCAGAGAATCCTGGACTGGCACTAGTGGGCAGGGACCTCTGGAGATCATCCAGTCCAATCCCCTGCCAGAGCAGGTCCACCCAGAGCAGGTCTCACAGGAATGTGTCCAGGCAGGGTCTGAATGTCTCCAGAGAAGAAGACTCCACCACCTCTCTGGGCAGCCTCTTCCAGGGCTCTGCCATCCTCAAAGTGAAGAAGTCCCTCCTCATATTTAGATGGAACTTCCCATGTTCAAGTTGGTAGCAGTTTCCTCTTGTTCTGTCATTGGGCACTACTGAAAAAAAGCCTGGCCCCATCCTCCTGACACCCACCCTTAAGTATTTATAGGTGCTGATGAGGTCCCCCCTCAATCTTCTCTTCTCCAGACTGAAAAGACTCAGGTCCCTCAGCCTTTCCTTGTATGAGAGATGCTCCAGGCCTCTCATCATCTTTGCAGCCCTTTCCTGTGCCCTCTCCAGCACTTCCCTGTCCTTCTCAAACTGGGAAACCCAGAACTGGACACAGTGCTCCGTGGGGATGCTGGGCTGCACTTGTACAGAAAACCTTGCAAAGCCCCATTTCGGGATGTTCCTGCTCCTGGGGCTGCAGATCCACGGTAGTCCCCGCTATGTGGAAGCGGTGATGTCCTGTGGGGTCAGAGAGCGGAGGGAAAGCTCCATCCTGGAAGAGTCCAAAGAGGTCCTATTTCCAGCCCCAAGTCATTGCTTTGTCAGCTAGAAAATTCCACCGTCTGTCGTCAGGTTGGACGGGGCTGCAAGCATCTCTGGGGAAAACTCTAACGGGTTCTTTCAGCAATATATTTTGTTCTGAAAAGAACTAAGATAAAAACTTGAAAGGGATGCAGAGACAGCTGCTGGCTGGCCCTGATCCCTTGCCTGCCCTGCACTTGCCACAAGAGGTCTCTGCTACGGAGAGAGAGAATTCAAATGCCTGCTGAAAGGAGATTAAATTGCCTCCTGCTGCCTTTCCACCGGCTGCTCCTTCTTGGGGGGCAGCCTCCCAAAGAAATGCCACGCGCAGCTGAGCTTGGGGGGCTGCAGAGTGCCCCTTTATCCATAGGGACTCCCCCAGAGAGGAGCCAACAGTGAGGCATTCACGCCAAGACGATCCCCTTCTTTATTCTGTTAACATTTTACAGAGACAGCAGCAGTGGGAAACCAGAGACGCTTACCCCAGGGAGGAAAGAGGGCAATTACACACACACACCACCCCCCAAGCTGGTGTCAAGGGCTGCTCTCATTGCTCTCAGGTTTGGACTCAGCTTTTTGCATCTCCCCAAATGATGTGATTGATAGGGAAGGTATAAATTTCCTCTCTCCAGGCACCGGCAGATGCTGGCATTTCACGTCTTGAGCTTATTTCTGTCCTCATCACACCTTTCACTGATACTGATGCTGCTGCAGAAATGTTAAGGGATGGCGCTGGGCTACACATCCCAGCTAAAAATAGCCCAGAGAAGAGACAAACTCATGGCTCTTACTTGCAGAGTGTCAGGCTTTGCCTTCCAAAGAGACGGAATACAGTCAGTTCAGCATCAAAGTCTCTGCAACTGGACCCTTTTGCCTTGTCTCCAGCAAAGGAAGGACCCTCAATAGAGCTCCAGGGCTACAGTTCATGCTTTGCCGGGTTATTTCCACACCAGCCAGCGACACAATAACCCCCAGCACCCCCAGCTGTTTTACAGCTCTCCCAAGTTTGCCCAGAGCTCGTGCTTTTTGTGGACACAGATTCCCTACAATGGCACCCAGTCCACCCATGTGCTCGCTGGGCTGGTGAAGACCTGATGGAAACCAGCAAGCTGAAAAAGGGCTGGTTTGCTCTGAGAAAAAAAAAAGGGCTATAGTTTTGGGGGAGCTTTGGCATGGGCAGCATTTTGTCTGGGTACACGGGGTTATTTATCTGCACAAATTAAATGCCCAGCCCACTGACAGCAGCCCACGAGAGGGGGGATCCTCCAGACAGACCCCTGCCAGCAAACCCTCTCCTAACTATCTCCTGGAAGCCTTTGCCCCAAGGAAGGAACCCAGTAGGGCTAGAAATTGTCCCCAGGGCAACTCCTTCATTAAAAGGCCACTCTTTGCAAGGAAAACAAAGGCACTCTGGGGTAAAACACATTCCTGCCCTGATGTTGGTGCCAGTGGGGCAGCTCTCTGAGCACTGTGTCCTCAAGATGCACTCAGGGGAAGCAGCGATCAACAACAAGGGCTTTTATAGAATCACAGAATCACCTAAGTTGGAAGAGACCCTTGGGATCATTGATTCCAACCATCAGCCCTTCTCTACACAGTTCTCCCCTGCACTAGATCCCCCAACACCACTTCTAAACGACTCTCCAACATGTCCAGGGATGGGGACTCAATCACCTCCCTGGGCAGCCTATTCCAGGGTCTGACCACTCTTTCTGTGAAAAATTCTTTCCTAATGTTCAGTCTAAACCCACCCTGTTGCAGCTTGAAGCCATTCCCTCTTGTTCTATCACTAATTCCCTGTGAGAAGAGACCAGCACAGTGTCCTGCCAAGTAGTTGCAGAGAGTGATGAGGTCTCCCCTCAGCCTCCTCTTCCTCAAACTAAACAGTTCCAGCTCTTTCAATTGCTCTTCGTATGATTTGTTTTCCAGGCCCTTCCCCAGCTTCACTGCTCTCCTCTGTTCTCGCTCCAACACCTCCAGATCTCTCTTGGTGAAACGCTTGAATCCTCAGGGATTCAAGGTGCCTTGGTTCCTGACCCACCTCTGCACCAGCTGGATTTGCAGCGGACACTTGGGCAATGTCCCCCCAGCACTTGTGTATGCAAGATGCCAGGGCACGGACACTCCTGGGCTGTCCTCAGACAGCGCAGGAGAAGGGACTGGTCCCAAAGAAAGAGTCAATCTGATTCCAGTCCCTACAGTAACAGCCCCATCAAACTCACTAATCACAAAGCAATTAGCTCCACAGCTCCCTGCTGCCCAGGACAGTCTCCTTCCAGGCTGGGTCAGCATCCTGGCTGTGTGGCTCCCTGGCAGCAGGCAGGCGATTTCACAGTGCAAATAAATTGCAGGGAAAAAGGTAGGGCTTAGCGTGAGCAGAGCTGAGCAGCAAGGACACCCCGGAGCTGTGGAGAAGAGCGAGACGGCTCCAGGATGGCGCTGGCAGCTGATGACATGCTGCCATCCCACTCGGGGGACAACCTCAATTCTCTGCACAGCCAAGAGCTGTGCCCAAACTGAACCCTGGCATCATGGCAGCACCCTCTGCCAGCCCCTGGTGCCGGGATATGCTCACTCACAGGCATGGGGATCTTGGAGAGCTCTTTGCCGATGCAGTTCTTCATGATGCTCCAGAGGTTAAGGCTGTAGTTGGGTTTGTCGGGGATGCGAGTCCGTCTCCTTTTCTTTGGCAGGAGATCTTTGCAAGTAGACTCATTGTAGCTGCTTTGATTGGAGCTTTCAAAGACCTGTGGAAGCAACAGAAAAACCATGGGTCTAAGCCAGACTCACCCAGCAAAACCCAACCAGACCCAGCAGCTCCCCAGGAGAAGCAACCACAGATCAGGAGACATTGTGTGCTGGGGAGCATCACCAGGAGTCTGCTCTCCAGGGCATGGGGTAAATAACAGCACAACTGCCCGCCCCCCACCATCCTGCTTCCCTCAGGAGGGTGTTTGCTGCTCCACTACTGACATCTGTGCCCCCAGCCCAGCTGACAGAGAAACCAACTCTGCTCCATCCTCGAAGCACAGGGAGGACCTGGATGGCATGTCCCTCCGAAAACCTCCTCCTCTCCTGCTCCTCTTCCCTGGTTTCATCCCACAGGGACTTTCCCTTCCACCGTGCCTGGCCAACTCACACTGTCCTCCAGGTTCCAGTCCTCAGGGTGGCCCTCGCTGGCCCCACTCAGGTTGCTGCCTGAACGTCTGCGGGGAAGAAAGTACCAGCTGGTAAAAACAAGAAAGGGCAGAGAAGGGGAGAGAAGAACCTGGGCTGGTGCAGCACAGTCACCATCACCCAGGGCATCTCCCTGCTCCACCCCAGGGGGCTGCAGGGACAGCAAGAGGGTGACGGAGGCCATGTGTGGGCATTCGGAGGGGATGCTCAGTGTGGGCTGTCCCAGCCTGGGCACCCAAAGCCTCTGCATTGGCTAGTGGACCTGGCTGCGTGACCATGGAGCAGATCAGAGGGGCCTCCAACCCACGAAGGTGCCCAGGTATGTATAAGAGCAGGTCACGGCAGACAACAGCAAGGTACTCCCTGCCTCTGCCCGGTGCTGCAAGGGATCTTCCTCCAAGGGATCTCCCTCCAAGTCCCTGCCCAGGCTCCCCTCAAAGCCACAGCAGCCACTGAGGCAGAGGACTTGGCTTCAGGACAGCACAGGCTTCACTTCTGCCCTTCCTTGCCTGCTTCACTGAAGCTGGGGCCATCCTCGGCCTCGCTGACTGTGGGGATGCACTGACAGGCAGGGTGGAGGAACCTTGTTTGCTGGGGAACATGCACACAGAGAGGGAGAGGATGCTGCCCTTCAGCCCAAGCACAGCACCAGGGAAATGGTCTCTCCTCTGCTCTTCCCACTCTCAGCAGATCTGGCCAGGCTGCAATGGGTAGTCCTGGGGCAGGGACTCGTACCTGTGGTGCTTGGGGTCTGCGGTTACAGTGATAAACGCTGGTGCATCCTCCATGGCATCAAAATACTCTGTCTCTTCATCTTCATCACTGGCCTCTCCTTTGGCAGACTGCACGCTCCCTGTAGGTGCAAAAGGTTTGAGGTGCTCAGGTGTTCCCCTTTCAAATCCCACAACCCACCCACCCCACTCTGTGTCCCCTCCAACGCTGGCTCCCTTTACAGCTTGTCCCCTTTCTCTCCAACCCACTCCACAAGGATGCCGTACCTATTTCCAGCTCCTGAAAAAATAGAAGGTGCCCTGGCAGCGTGTGTCCTGTTCCCCAGTCCAGGAACAAAAGGCTTCCCTCCACAAACACCACCAGTCTGCCCAAGCACCAGACACACGCGTGACTCACACCCAACCATGTCTAACACGGCTGCTTCTCCAGCACTGCCCCGTCTGTCGGGAAATCCAGGCTGGATTAAAGCAGTGCAAAAAAAAACTGTCAGGAGTTCCAGGTGATGCTCAAAGAGATTTCCTCGCCCCCCGGTTTTTCAGCCCTGCACTTGCAAACATTACTCTTCCCTGCTGCAGTGGGAGAGATCACTATGAAGCCACGAGCAGACATTAATTGTGATTTTTGGAACGCGGCGCAGTTCCCCTGCTTCTGCCCTCCCTCAGCACAGCCTCAGCACAAGCATCACCACCCTGCCACAAAACCACCACTGCAGCAGCCTCCAGGGTGCAGGGCTGACCACCTCCTCTGGCAATGGGGACACTCCAGCACATGAAGGGACCAGGAGGCCCACCCCAGCTCCAGCTACATCACCCCAGCCCATCTGGCTCAGAGGTCGTCTCAGCTTCCCAGCGGGGTTCAGCAACCTCCTCCCCTGAACATCCTCCACAGGATCAGGGTCATCCCTTACGACAAGGTCAGGCTGGATTTGTGCCTGTCCCTGCACCTCCTGGCCCTCCCCAGCTGCCCCACAGAATCACTGAGGCTGCAAAAGAAACTTAAGACCATCGAGTCCAGCCATCAACCCAACACTGTCAAGGCCACCACTAATCCATGTCCCTCAGCACCACGTCTGCCCAGCTTTTCAATACCTCAAGGGACGGAGACTCCACCACTGCCCTGGGTAGTCTCCTCCAAGGCTCAACAACCATTTCAGTGAATCATGGAATCAGGGAATTGTCAGAGCTGGAAGGGATCTCTAGAGATCACCCAGCCCAACTCCCCTGCTCAAGCAGGGTTGCCCAGAGCACATCCCCCAGGGCTGCATCCAGGCGGGGACTCAAGGTCTCTAGAGAAGGGGACTCCACACCCTCCCTGGGCAGCCTCTGCCAGGGCTCTGACACCCTCACCCCAAAGAAGGTTCTCCTCAGCTTTGAATGGAACTTTCCATGTTCCAGCTTGTGCCTGTTGCCCCTTGTCCTGTCACTGGGAACCACTGACAAGAGTCCGGCTCCATCCTCCTTCAACCCACCCTTCAGATACCTCTAAGCATGAAGAAGCTCTCCTCTCAGCCTGCTCTTCTCCAGGCTCAAGAGTCCCAGCTCTCTCAGCCTTTCCTCACCAGGGACATGCTCCAGTCCCTCCAGCATCTTGGTTGCCCTACGCTGGACTCTCTCCAGTAGTTCCCTGTCTCTCTGGAACTGGGGAGCCCAGAACTGGAGGCAGGATTCCAGTTGTGGCCTCCCCAGTGCAGAGGAGAGGGGGAGAATGACCTCCCTGCACCTCCTGGCCACACTCTTCCAGGATTCCATTGCCCTCTTGGTCACAAGGGCACATTGCTGGCTCATGGATAATTTATTATCTACCAGGACCCCCAGAGCCCTCCTTCCCAAAAGGCCCGCCTCCAACCCATATTGGTGCCTGGCATTCTTCCTCCTCAGGTGCAGGACCCTACACTTGCTCTTGTTGAACCTCATGAGGTTCTTCTCTGTCCAGAAAGTATTCCTAACAGTCACATTAAACGTCCCCTGGTGTAACTTGAGGCCGTATCCTCGAGGCCATATAAGAAGGAGGGCAGTGCCTGACACTGCCATCATACCCCACTGCAACCACTGCTCTCTCCCTTGAGTCTCTATATCCTTTAAAAATAAGACAAGGCACTATTTGCAGTTCTTGGCTACCAGGCTGTAACTAATACCTCCCGCAGGGAAGGAGATACGGCGTGAATATGCAAAGCTGTTAGTTTTTATTGCCCAGTAACTCTTGTGAACAGCAAATCAGCCCTGACCGTGCCACCCCCACCTTGAACAGCTCTGAACTCAGCAGTGCCAGGGGACACCACGCTTCCACCCAGCACCGTGGCCACTCTGCAGCAGCCAGAGACATGCCCATCAGTGAGAGTTACGGCTACCAAAATAGTCCAGGATTGGGTGAGCGAGCTGGGGACACAGCCCTCTACTGCCTTCGTATCTTGGGGAAGTCTCAATCAATGAGCAGCAGGACAGTTGAGGTGTAATTGGTGAGACCCTTCCCATCTGTGCTGTCTCCAACTCTGGGGCCACCAATATCAGGACATGGACCTGTTGGAACGGGGTCAGAGAAGGCCCCAGAGATTCTGGGAGGGCTGGAGCCCCTCTGCTGGGAGGACAGGCTGAGAGAGTTGGGGGAGTTCAGCCTGGACAACAGAAGGCTCCAGGAAGACCTTAGAGATCCTTTCAGTCCCTGAAGAGGCTCCAGGAAAGCTGGGGAGGGACTCTGGATCAGGGAGGGGAGCCATGGGACAAGAGGGAAGGGTTTTGACACTGAAAGAGGGGAGATTGAGGTGAGATCTGGTAAAGAACTTCTTTGCTGTGAGGGTGGTGAGAGCCTGGCCCAGGTTGCCCAGAGAAGCTGTGGCTGCCCCATCCCTGGAGGGGTTCAAGGCCAGGCTGGAGGGGGCTTGTAGCAACATGGTCTGGTGGAAGGTATCCCTTCCCATGGCAGGTGTTGGCACTGGTTGAGCTTTAAGGTCCCTTCCAACCCAAACCATTCTGTGATTCTATGATTAAAATACCCGATGGGTGTACGGGGCAATGCCTTGGGCACCCTGCCCATCCCTGCTGATGTGCTGGGAGCAGCCCAGCAGAAAGGCCTCTGCTCCATCCTGGGTCTCTGCCCCATAACGGCCCCCAGCCCCACGGCCCGTCCCACCAGTGCTCACCCTTGGTGGTGCTGGTGATGCCGGTGGTGCTGGAGGAGAGGCCGGGGGCCCCGCGGCAGGCTCTCTCCAAGCTGTTGTGCTGCTTGGCTAACTGCTCGATGGTCTCTTCCAGCCGGATCCGCTGCTCCCGCTCATACTGCAGCGCCCGCTGCCATTTTCGGCTGTGAGTTTCAGCTAAGTCCAGGAAATCGCGGCAAGCCTGGAGGGGAGGAAGAGACACGTCAGCTGGCACAGTTCTAGCAGCTCAGGAGCTCATCACGGAGCCAGCGCTGGCACATGGTGACGCCAGAGGTGACTCCCATCACCCACCCTCCTCCTGCCCCAGGTCACTGGTTTTGCAGAATGCAATCCCAGAGCTTTGCACAATACCCTGTACCCATGAGGCTAAAACCAGTGCCACTCTGACCATCCAAACCTAAATCCCCTTGAGGAGATGACCATAACAGGGATAACTGCTCTAAGTTCACAACACCTTCGTGATGTCCCATCTCCCACAGCAGCCCGGGTGGCCATGCCCAGCCCCACAGCCTGGTCCTGTCCCCAACCCCACCGTCGGTCCCCAGGAAACCAGGATGGGCTCATACAAATCCCAGCCAAGCACAGATCTTCATGGATGCCTGAGATCCCCAGCAGCCACCACCATCCCCAATCCTGCAGGATGGTCCCCAGGGTGACAGCCACAGCCAGGAGAGGATGCTCAAGCCCAGAAGCTGGTGAGTCCTTTGCTCCAAGGAGGCAGAGAGGGAGGACATGGCTCCTCCCAAGAGCCACAAAGCCCAGCAGACAGCAGAGGGCCTGGTAGGCCCCATAATGTGTTCACCATGGCTAAAGGTCCTCTCCTGTCCCACGACGGACCCACCAACCTCAAGGACTCACCAGCCATGCTGGGCACAACGGCTGGAGGGCTCATGGGGTGCACTGAGCTATGCCTTGCAGGATGCGCAGCATCACTGTTCTGTGCCACCAGGGACGCTCAGGCTGACAGGAGAATCTCTGTGAGAAGAGATCAGCACCAGCCTCTCTACAGTGTCCTTTCAAGTAGTTGGGAGAGAGTGATGAGGTCTCCCCTCAGCCTCCCCTTTCTCAAATTAAACAGTCCCAGCTCCTTCAACTGCTCTTCACGTGATTTGCTTTCCAGGCCCTTCCCCAGTTCCGTTGCCCCCTCTGCACTCGCTCCAGCACCTCCAGATCTCTCTTGTGTTGAGGTGCCCCAAACTGGACACAACACTCAAGGTGTGGCCTCACCAGTGCTGAGTACAGGGGGACAATCGCCTCCCTGCTTCTGCTGGTCACACCATTTCTCATACAAGCCAGGATGCCGTTGATTTTCTTGGCCCCCTCGACACACCGCTGGCTCGGATTCAGCTGCTTGTCAATCAGAACCCCCCGGTCTCTTTCTGCCAGGCAGCTCCAGCCACACTGCCCCAAGCCTGTAGCCACACGTGGGGTTGTGGTGGCCCAAGTGCAGGACCTGGCACTTGCCCGTGTTGAAACTCATCCCATTAATGTTGGCCCAATGATCCAATCTATCTAAGTCTTTCTGTAGAGCTTCCCTATCTTTGTGTGAATCGACACTCCCGCTTAACTTGGTGTCATCTGCAAGCTTGCTGATGATACACCCTATGTCCTTATCAAGATCACCAATAAAGATGTTAAACAGAAACGGTCCTGAGGAACACCATGTGTGACAGGCCGCCAGCTTCATCTTCAACTGGAAACAACTTCTCTCCTCTCCCCCACCCCGAAAGGCCCCTTTGGCAGCCACCCACAGCCACAAAGCCCCCAGGGCAGACCCTGNGATTCAGCTGCTTGTCAATCAGAACCCCCCGGTCTCTTTCTGCCAGGCAGCTCCAGCCACACTGCCCCAAGCCTGTAGCCACACGTGGGGTTGTGGTGGCCCAAGTGCAGGACCTGGCACTTGCCCGTGTTGAAACTCATCCCATTAATGTTGGCCCAATGATCCAATCTATCTAAGTCTTTCTGTAGAGCTTCCCTATCTTTGTGTGAATCAACACTCCCGCTTAACTTGGTGTCATCTGCAAGCTTGCTGATGATACACCCTATGTCCTTATCAAGATCACCAATAAAGATGTTAAACAGAAACGGTCCTGAGGAACACCATGTGTGACAGGCCGCCAGCTTCATCTTCAACTGGAAACAACTTCTCTCCTCTCCCCCACCCCGAAAGGCCCCTTTGGCAGCCACCCACAGCCACAAAGCCCCCAGGGCAGACCCTGCCCTGATGCCTTCAGGCTTCCCGCCTGCTAAAACCAGCCCCCAACTGGCATGCCAGCTTCTTCTATTCCGCTGATGCGCTGCGATAAGAGGATGAAACCACAAGGGCAAGTAATGAGATAGTGGCCGTGACCTTCCCAGCCCAGCAAAGCTCATTATCTGCTCCGAAGGTTCCTCTCCGCAGGCAGTGGGCACAGATATATACCCCTTTTGGCACAGCTCACCGGCACCAAGGATGCAAACTGCTGGCTCAGGGTGCTGAGCGCTTTAAAATGATGCGCTTTGAGATGACCTGTAATTACTCTGTTACAATTAAACACAGTTTGCAAGTTCTAATGGTAAATTAGGGGGAAAGGAGGTAATTAGAGAGGAGGCATGCGAAGGCAGCCCTCCAGTGGGTCACCAGGGAGCTGGGAGCCGCAGGATGCAGAGGAGAAAGTCCACAGAAATCAACGTCCTAAATAAAAATCAGAGCAGATAAATCCTTGGGTCCTCCTGTCCCAAGGCTGCCGAGCTCTGCTGAGGATCCACACCGAATCCCAAAGGGATGTCTGCACCAAGAGGCTTCATTACAGCCAAAAATCCACACGATGGAGAAAGAACCGTCGGCATTGCAGACTGTCTCCACCAAGCACAGGGAGGTTTGGAGAAGATCACGGGGATGGTCCTCGCATGGATCTCACCGGAGGCAGCAGTACCTCTGGGGGAGTTGGTTGTGACGATGCTTGTTCCCACAGCATCGTCACAACTCACACTCGTGTGGGTTTAAGGGCCTCGGGCCACCTCTCTGCAGCCTCTTTGTAACTCAAACGCCAGGATGAGCATCCTGCCTGTGCTCTGATCCAAACCACCTACCACACCAAGCACCCACATCAACCCAGGACAGTCCACTTGCTGGAAGAGAAACAATGTCGAGGGTGGTAACAGGAGAACGTCCTTCAAGAAAGACTGCCCCCCTAAGCCCAGCTCCCCAGCTGCCAGGAACAGCTGAGCAAATTAAAATTATTAATTTGAGTTTATATCTTCTACAGCCAGACAGTGCCAAGTTTCACAGGGATGCTTGCTGGAGGGGAGAGTAGCTCTGAGCGGGGCTCGGGGTGTATTTTTCCACTGCTGTCTCTATCGACAGAGCTCAGTCCTCAGCCAAAATGTGCCCAAGACCCTACAATGTGGAGCGGGAGCAGCACCAGCCCATGAGCCCCCCAGGGCTGAGGAGCTCAGACATGGGCATCTCCCCGGAGGAGGTCAATATGGATGGAAGATGAAGCCCAGCCCCCACCTGGGCTCAGATGTCTGGTTTTCCTCGATTGCATGGTCCACGAGGAACCAGGTCTCAGCCCCATCTCGACTCCATCCTGGCTCAGCGCCTGGCAGCTCCAACATCCCTTCAGCCTTGGCTGTCATGGCCATCTCCCAAATTCCCAGATGACAAACCAGTTGCTGGGTGATGGCGTTTGCTCAGACGGGCAGGAGCGAGGAGCCGCACTCACCTTTCACTGAGACAAAGAGACATCAGACACAGCCACAACCCCGCATCCTCCGTGGACCGTGGCTGCCACAGCTGGCAGCAGGGCTCATTAAACCACTACCAGCTGCTGCCTTCCATCCAAGGACATGACCCTACTTCCTACTGGTTACACCAGCCAAAGCCCAGAGCACTGCACCTTCCCCTTGGAACATTCCTTTTCCAGCCAAACCCCTCAACATGTGCTGTCCCCGTCCCCTGAGACACAGGATGGAGCCCCTGGATTCACCACACCGGAGTTGCTGCTCAGTATGGGGAGAGAGACACCAGCAAGGCCAGTCCCCTGCTCCCAGGGGAAACAAATCCAGAAAAAAAAGAAGGAAGAGGTGATTCTGCCTCTCTGCTCTGGGAAGACCCCACCTGGAGCAGTGTGTCCAGCTTTGGAGTCCAGAGCACAGGAAGGACATGGAGCTGCTGGAGCAGGGCCAGAGGAGGCCACAGAGATGCTGGGAGGGCTGGAGCCCCTCTGTGGTGAGGACAGGCTGAGAGAGTTGCAGGGGGTCAGCCTGGAGAAGAGAAGGCTTCAGGGAGACCCCAGAGACCCTTCCAGTCTCAGAAAGCTGGGGAGGGACTCTTGGTCAGGGAGGGGAGCCATAGGACAAGGGAGAAAAGTTTTACCCTTGATTGAGATGAGACGTGGGGAAGAACTTCTTTGGTGTGAGGGTGGTGAGACCCTGGAATAGGTTGCCCAGAGAAGCTGTGGCTGCCCCATCCCTGGAGGGGTTCAAGGCCAGGTTGGATGGGGCTTGAAGCAACCTGGTGTGGTGGGAGGTGTCCCTGCCCAGGGCAGGGGGGTTGGAACTGGATGATCTTTAAGGTCCCTTCCAACCCAAACCAGTTTGTGATTCTATAATTCTGTGAAACCATCCACAAGCCTCCTCAGAGATCGGTCTGCCAGGCTAGGATGGCTTTGGCATCGCCCGCAGTGACATCCATCACTGAGATTCTTTTTCCAGCTGGCCGAGCACCACCAGCTCCCAGGGCTCTCTGCTGCTCCTGTGCAACACGAAAACCTGGCCGGGAGAACGGTGCAGGACGAGAAGGGGGTGAAGGCAAGCAGGGGACAGGGTTGGAAGGGGTATGTCTGGACAGGTGTGGCTTTGGGGGACCTGAGATCCTGAGCAGTATCAGCTGTGGGGGGACAGGAGGAAGGAAGAGCCATGTCCACCAAGCCTGGTAGGAGACAGAACGATGGTGGGTTGCTGTCTTCACCTGGAGCTGCAGCAGAAGCTGGGACTAGTGGCAGGAGAAGCCCCATATCTACTGCTTTCAAATGCAGATTCTCCCTCCAGCAACCCCAGCACGGGGTTTGCAGCACCCTAAGCCCAGCTGGATCAGCTCCTTGGGTGATGCTGGCATGGCCCCAGCAGCACAAGAGGCACACAAAACACCTCCTCTGAGGATGTTCCTCAATTAAAACCCTTTTTAGATGTGACAACGCAGAGTATAGGCATAAACACCGGTCAACACCAGCTCAGCTCCCCCGAGGACAGAAGGCAAGAAAAATGCTCTTCGGGCCACCTCTCAGCAGGGACCGGGACACAGCAGAGCCAGGGGACTGGGTGTGGGGTTGGGAACAGCACCCAGACCGTGACTGAATTCTCCAAAGCTGTTATGCTGGAAGTGAGAAGAATCTGGAGTCCTCAGCATACGCCATGCTGCACAGTCATGTAAAACTTTTTAAAAGAATGGGTAACTATTGCAGAGTGGAAGGAAATCAAGTGGCCTCTTCAAGGCATCAAAGGACTATGAGCTTTCAGGACAAAACTTGTTTTTAATCGAAGACTTCATCTGTGTTGGTGGCTGCCTTCTGCTTTCCTTTCTCACACTCGACACATCGTTGTAAGAGCAGGTGGGAATGGTGGTGCTGGGGGGACTTTATTCATAGAACCACAGAATTATAGAATGGTCAGAGTTGGAAGGGACCTTAAAGATCATCCAGTTCCAACCCCCCTGCCCTGGGCAGGGACACCTCCCACCACACCAGGTTGCTTCAAGCCCCATCCAACCTGGCCTTGAACCCCTCCAGGGATGGGGCAGCCACAGCTTCTCGGGGCAACCTGTTCCAGTGCTTCACAGCAAAGAATTTCTTTCTAATATCTAATCTAAATCTCCCTTCTTCCAATTTAAAATTTAAAATTGGATGCTGTGCCAGGGGTCACACAGCCCTCCCTGCTGTCACTGCCCCTGTCCATGCTCCAGCCAAGAGCACTGCTGCAGCATCGCTGGGCCAGCCAAGGAAATCTGCCTCCAGCAAGAGATGGTGTGACATGGTCCCAGGACAAGCTGTGACCCAGGGAAGGAAATAAACCCCTCTGTGCCCCTGTCCTGTCCTCATCTTGGAGGGGGGGTTTGGTTCACTGGGATGGGTTTGGCTTCCATGCTGGGATGAATCCTGGCACTACTCCCCTCCTGTGCCCCTGACCCTGCTAGAACAGCTCAGGATCTGGGTCAAAAGTACCCACAAGCTGCCCAAGGGCTGTGCTCACCCTCGTCACCTCCTTGCCTTCTCCCATTCCAGGAGAAGCTGGGGATCGAAGGGCTGGGGAGTCATCTGCATCCTCCCACCTCCCACCTTACCTCCCACAGGGGCTGGGAGCTCCCGGGCAGAGCCTGGACCTTCTGCTTCACCTTTCAGGTGTATGGCATCGTCCCCAGCAGTGACAACTCTTGCAAACCACCCAGGATGAAGGTGGGCAGAGTTCTTCCCTCCGCAGAGCCGGCACCGCCCAAGGAGGCAGCTGAGGAGCAAAGGGCTGGTTCTCACCAGTGACCTCCCACTGGGATGTGAGCAGCTGCCACGGACCAGTCCCGGTGCGGATTACGGGAGGGCTGGGTACACAAACCCATCCGAAACTCCCAGCATCCCAGGTCATTGCTCATTCATTTCATTCATCCCCCCCTCCTTTTGGTGTTCCAAAGGTGAAAAGAATTGCAGCCGCCCAGCAGGAGCAACACCTCGAAATCCAGCTTACAAAACCCTTACGGAGCGGCAGCTAAATTTAGTTACAGCTGAACCTGATCTGGGTTGTAAGCAAGAGACAGCCACAAATCCATGTTATGTCGGCGCGGGGACATGGGCCACCCTCCCAAAGGTCAGCGAGAAGAGGCTCCTTGAAGAAGGTACAACAAAGGAGAGGGCAGTCCCCGGGGTTGCGGGATGAAAATTTCTGCAATTCCCCAGTGAGCTTTATGGCTGGAGTGTGGAGGTTAAGCGAATCTGAGGACAGAGCCATAGCAGAGCCATCCTCATCCTCATCTGCCAAGTTTCCCTGCCCCGCAGCCCGCAGCAGGGTGGGGAGACCATGTCATGGCCCATCGGCCCATGTCCCCCCCAAACCACAGCTGCCACCACGCAGCTGCTGTTACATCCAGCACTTGGATGGAAAGGTGCTCAGGCAATGCTGCCTTTAGCTCTGGTCCCAGACAGGTAGGAATGGGGCATAGGTTTTTTGGGGAGCCCCCCATGGGGTCTGCCAGGAGGGTATTTGACTGCTTTCCATTCTGCCTGGAGGAAAAAGGTGGCTTCTCCTTCCCAACCTGCCCTGCACAAGCATCATCTGTTGCCCTCTTCAAAGGTCTTTCCATGATCAACCCTCCAGTGAGGAGGAGGAGGAGGAGAGGGAGCAGCAGAGGATGTTGTGCCCATCCCCCCATGCACATCCCACCCTGCTGGGAGACCGTCTTTAACCCTCCAGCACCCACCCACTGCACCCCTGCCTACAGAGGGGACAGCAGGATGCACAATGCGCCCCAGCTTTTGCCACAGGGCTGAAGCTGGATGGAGTCAGGGCTGGAGAGCAGCGGCCAAGATGCTCTCCTGCTTCCCAGGCTCTGTGGAAAATAATTCAGAACATGGCAAGGCTCAGAGGTAGGGCTGCTTCATCACCCCTGAACATCCCAGCTGGTGCCTACCTCCCAATTCTGGCACATCACCAGCAACTAAAAGCCATCTCCATCCACCTGTAGTATGGGCACAAGGTCCTGGGGAAGCCCAGGGCTACCTGCAACTGGGTGGCAGGAGGAACAGAGGCAGCAAGTTGTTGTAGCAGGTCCTAATCCAGTGTTGGATGGTGGGGCTGGAAACTACCATCAAGACAAAATGGTCAAAAGAACGTGTTTTCATGGAAAACGACCACTGAGGCTCCTGCAAATTCCAGTGGAGAAAGACGTGAGCTACCATCAAGACCCTGCTGGGGAGCAGGAGGTGAGGTGTGACACCACCAGCTCCATGGCCGGTCCCCATGCCCAGCAGCTTGCTGTGGCCATGGGCAAATTTAACACCTTTCACACATTTGTCATTGCAAATATACCAGATTTCACAGTTCATTACAGCCTAATAGGAAGGTTCGTTAACAGCCTGCGGATTATTTATGCAGCTGAAAACGATCACTTGAGGTCACTCGTGTCCTGGTGGTGTCACACATCCGCGGGCACCCCTGCAGAGCAGTAGCGCTCCCGATTTCTCAGCGGGAGCAAACCATCAATGTTAGACACAAAGAACACAGAGATAAAGTCTATTAGCTTGGAAATGTAAATGACGGCATCAAGCTGTTCTGGATCTCTGCCCCACAGTCTGAACCATGGGGGATGACCAGCTCTCAGCAATGGTTTAGGTGGGAAAGGATCTTAAAGCCCACCCAGTGCCACCCCCTCCCCTGGGCAGGGACACCTCCCACCAGACCATGTCCCTCAAAGCCCCGTCCAACCTGGCCTTGTACCCCTCCAGGGATGGGACAGCCGCAGCTTCTCTGGGCAACCTGTTCCAGTGCCTCACCACCCTCACAGCAAAGAAGTTCCTCCACAGATCTCGGCTCAATTTCCCCTTTTTCAGTTTGAAGCCATCACCCCTCATGTCCTCAGCCCTGGCAGGTTGAGTGTTTCACCACCAACACTGACCGGTACTGAGGGACCACACTCAAATCTGCAGCCCCACCAGCCCTGAACATCCTGGAGGAACAGCCCTGCAAATCTCACCTTTGGAGAGGAAAAAACCCACCAGGGAAGCGCCCACTGCTCTGGGAGCAATGCCTCCTGCTCCTCAACCAGACGCTTCCTTTGCCTGCACAGGACAAGGACCACTTCATCACTCAGGAGGGACACAAGAGAAGGCAACCGCCAGATGCGCTCAATCATCTCTTTTTCGGTGGTGAATTATACGGCAAGAGCCATCACTTCATTCATCAGAGGAAGAGCGTGTTGCCATTCTGCATGCGTCTGGTGCCTGGGAGATAAGTGCTCCCTTCCTTCCTGGAGTCATCAAAACCGTGGGACACATCTGTGCTGCTGCTCCCCAAGGGAAGGGTGATTTCTCATCCTTGTTTTTAGCTGGGAGCACATTCACACGGTGTCAGCACTCCCGGCGCATGGCACAGCATAAGAATTAGCAGTTGGGATCCAGAGCTGTTAGATCTACCCAGCACTGGCACCAAGAGAGGGTTAATTTGTCCTTCCCCGCTGTCCCTGAAACACTCCGAGCAGAGAGCAGAAGGGAGAAATACAGTGATGGAGTCAGCCTGAATCCCAAATCATCTCGCACAAACAGATGAATGGCAACGAGACGTGGCTCTGGGTACAGGCATCTGCTGTGGCAGCGAGGGTAGCCACAGCATGTGGGTGGCCCAAGGCCAGGCTGGCTGAACACCACCAGAAGCAGAAGCACGGGGGAACGTCCAGATGAACACAGACTGCTTAAATAACAGCAAATTGATCCCAAATCCTTGGAGTGACCCTCAACCAGCTCCAGAGCATCTTGGCTGGCTGAAGCAGGAGGATGCAGGCACACAAAGCTCCTTCTTCCTGGGGCAGGGCTGAAAGAAGGTGCTGGGCTGAGCCTCAACGGGTCATAACATCACAAAAATATGAGGTGGCATTGAGTAAAAACCAGTGGGGACAGCAGGTATGGGTTCGACGCCAAAAACCATCCTACTCCCTATAACTTCTTCTGTACCCAGGAAAAACGGGTGCCACAGAAAAGCACAGACACAGAAAAGCTCATTAATGCAGCAACAAGAGAAGGACACCAGAGCAGAGTGGGCTCCAGCCCACCTCTCCATGACCTGCAGCATGCATTGCACCCTGTCAACATGCCATCTCCAACAGACCCCCAGCAACCACCCGAGGTGCTCCCAAAACCACAGATGACCTCGTTCCTTGTGCCCTAGCAGTTCTCTATGGAGGCCTTGGACTCCCTGCGAGACGGAGATGCCTATGATGGAGACACCTACAATGGAGACAATCTATGATAGAGACCATCTATGACGGAGACACCTACAATCAGGTGGGAGTTGGATCTGTTCTTATGGATGCGTCTCTGCAGGTTTTAAGCTACTGTGTTATTTCATAGAATCATAGAACGGTTAGAGTTGGAAGGGACCTTCAAGATCATCGAGTTTCNTATCTGGGGCCACCTGCCCAAATACCACAAAGACATCAGTGTTCCCCACCCTGGGGCAGGCTCAGCACCGATTCACCAACCAAGTCCACCTTACCCAGAGTGTAGCTCCTCAATAGGACCTCTCCCCAGGTTCAAGGCTGCAGAGACAGTGACCAGCACCAGCATGACGGCCAGGCTCTGCCTGCAGACAAGTGCCACTGTAGCAGAGTAACCCCCCCTCCCCCCATGCAAAAAAGAGTAGGATTAGTGTGAAACAGTGGCAAATCCGCCAGCCTGGCTGTGTTAACAAGCTCTAATCCATCCCCACGCAGCCTTTGCAGAGGCTCTGAATCCATCAGCAGCGCCTGCTCAGCACAATAAAATACATTTTTCCTCATGGCTCTGCAAGAGGGATAAGCCAAGGCTGACCATGGGTTATAGACCAAAGTGATGCCACCGGGAACCACGGCCCGGGAAAAACACAGGACCCGGTTCCCAAAGCATTGCTCTTCAGTGGAAAACCAACCGAGGTGGTTGCTGGATGCTTTGGGGTGCCAGCAGCGCTGCCCCTCCCACCCCAGAGCTTGCTGAGGTGTGTCGGAAGGTTTGGTGGGGCATCGTCGCGCGATGAGGATGAGCTGGGGCTGGTAGAGCCAAGGCCTCGTGCTGGAACTTCCTGCAGCAGAGGAGCTGGCCCAGAATCACACCCCTGCAGGGTCTCACCGCTCTCCTTCAGCAATCCTCATGCTTTTGATGCTCTTACCCACCCAGCCACCAGTGGGACGTCTCTCCTGTTGGGTGCTCCTCAGGAAGCTCCCAGCACCGGCTCTTCCCCTACAAGGAGGTGCCTCCAGGCGGCTGCTGTAGCTTCTTCCTTCCTTGTCGCTTGCCCAAAGCCCCGAGATTCCCCACAGCAGCGCAGAGACCCTCCAGGAGTCTGGGCAGCAGAATAGCAGACCGCAGGAGAGTGGCTGATCAGAGACACACTCACACCTCCAAATTAAGAAAGCAACAAGGGATGGCGCAGTGAAAGCTGTGGCAGCTCCAAGCGCAGGGGCTGGGCTCCACATCTCCACGTGTGTGTCCTCTTCCCCGGCCACACGGGCAGGGGCGGACCCCAGGGTGACACCAATCACCTCCACTCCCAGCCCGGGTGACAGCAGAGCACCCACCAGGGTTGTTTCTTCATCAGGGTGGCACATCCACAGTGACAGCACCCCTGCCCCACAGAGCCCTGGCTACGGCTCTCATCCGAGGAGGATTAGGGCTGGATTTAATCCCAGTGCTGGGGGTTTTCTGGGTCGGTGACACGATTTTCAGTGCACTGATCAGTGCGGGTGTCGTTAGCGCAGCACAGATAATTAACACAGGCTGTGTTTCAGCATGGGCACACAGGAATGGGCTCCTGTGCCAGCACCGTGCGGTGTCACAGGGGAGAGGAACCTTGCCCTGCTGCGGGGTTTTGTTCTGATTTCAGGCAGCAGAGCTGGGGCCGTTGGGGGCAATCCCTGCCCAGAATGAAGCAAATCCAGGGACTGAAGCCTGAATTAACCCCTTGCTATAAGGACGCACAGGGCAGAGGGCTCCTCCAGCCCCGCTGGCTGGACTGGGGTGAACTGGGAGCAGCCCAGAAGGCTGCTGTTCCCTCCCTGCTCAACAGCTCTGTTGGCAGAGGAGCTGGGGTCTGTCTTTCTGCCTGGGTCAGGATGGGTTTGGGGACCCTGGGGGACCCACCCGCACCAGGACCTGCCTGGGTTTGCACCAGGAGCATCACCCCGGCATCAGTTCTGGTCCGAAGACTTGGTTTCACACATTTAAAAACACCCCCTGCAGGTTCAGGGGATTGAAGGATGCTCTTTGCTGCTGTCTCGGAGTGTCTGTGCTCCACATGGGTCTAACTTGGCTGAGGGGGCTGGGGGTGTTCAGCCTGGGGAAAAGGAGGCTGAGGGGACACCTTCTCGCTCTCTACAACCCCCTGAAAGAAGGGTGCAGCCAGGGGGGTCAGTCTCTTCTCCCATGGAACAACAGATGGGACAAGGGGAAACAGCCTCAAATTGCAACACGGGAGGTCTAGATTGGGTATCAGGAATGATTTTTACACTGAAAGCGTTGGAAGAGGCTGCCCAGGGTTGCCCTCCCTGGAGGGATTTAAAAGCCAGGCAGACGTGGTGCTGAGGGACATGGGTTAGTGGTGGAGTCATCAGAATTGGGTTGATGGTTGGACTCAATGATCTGAAAGGTCCCTTCCAACCCAGATGATTCTGTGATTCTACGATTCCCATGGGCAATGGAAACCCAGGTGGGGCAGTGAGTCTGCCTTGAAGCAGATCTCCCCTGCGTGGTGGCTGCTTGGAGGGACCATTGTAGAGCCCTTGGAGTCCCTGGTACCACCTGCTCCCTGCCAGCCCACGCAGGGGCCCCACCCCAGGAAATCCGGCCACCTCAGCATCACCCTGCCCCAGATGCCTCTTTCACCCTTCCTTGTATAGACTGTGCCGGTCCAGCAGAGCCTTCCTGCACCTTTGCTAATCATTAGCATCAAAGAAAAACCCAAACTAGCACAGGAAGGATGCACGGTCAAGCCCAAGCCCCATTTCTCTCCGTGCTCTCCATGCTCATATCCCTTAAAGAAGCACAAAGTTGGTCAGAAGAAGAGCGTAGCTATTGCACGCTCGCCCGCAGTTCGGCCACCTCCAAACTTCACTGTAGCAAACCCCAGTCCCACCAAAAACCTATTTCTAGCACCACCCACAGCCCTGTGAGCTCTTCCTGACGCCCAAACCAGCTTCCTCACTGTGTCTGCTCGGCCTCCTGCCTGCTGTCTGCTGCGGAATTATGAGACAGGAGCTCTCCCTGCTCCTGGGCAAGTCTACGCAGCTCAGCACAGCGCTCTTCGTCTCCACACCTCTAATTACCCTTTTAATTTGTTGCTTCTTATTCTTACATACCTCCCACTCCTCCTCCATGGCAGACTGGGACTTGCTTTGCCATATCTCCTCCTTGTGGCTTCTCACAGCCCCGGTGACGTAGGGTGCCCTGGTTGAGCTCTGACTCGTCTCACCTGGCACGGTGCGACGGGAGATTTCCGTGTTTGGGTGGCAGCAGAGCAAAGGGGTGGCTCACAAAGCTCAGGGCTTAAATTTAAGCCCCGCAACAGTAAGTCCCTCTGCATTTCAGATCCTCACCTGGAACGCAAAGGTTTGGTACACCCTGCTCTACCTCTGCCCAAACCTTCCCCCGTTATCTCCAGCATCACTCACCCGGGGGCAGCCCCTGCCTCCATCTCCTCGCGAGCTCTGGAGGAGCAGCTGGAGCCAGCCAGAGCAGGCACCCTGAGCACACAGCAAGGAGGTCACCTTCACAGCACAGCTCTGCCATTTACGTATGTATTTATTTATTTCTACTCGCTGCCACTCCCCACGGCACCGGGGACATTTACATAATCGGATCACAGACTGCTGGACGGAAACTGCCAGCGCCAGCCCCGGAGCATCCACCCCCTCCTGCCCCAGAGTATCTACTCCTTCCCATCGCAGAGCATCCATACCCTCCGACCCCAGAGCATCACTCCTTTCCCATCCCAGAGCATCCATCCCCTCCCACCCCAGAACATCACTCCCTTCTCATCACAGAACATCCAACCCCTCCTGCCCTGGAGCATCAGTCCCTTCCCATCTCAGAGAATCCATTCCTTCCCACTCCAGAGCATCACTCCTTTCCCATCCCAAAGCATCCATTCCTTCCCACCCCGGAGCATTGCTCCCCTCCTGCCGCAGGCAGCAAAGCCCATCCCTGTCCTGTTCCCTGCCCACTGGCAGGAGCACAGTGGCCGCACGGGTCCCAGCTGGGAGTGGGAGCCACGGGCAGAGCCCAGAGCTGCTCCCATGAGCCCAGCATTGCTCAGGGACGACAGAGGGGACACGGCTCCCAGAGTCTGCCATATCCAGTGGCTCATGGGTCTGAACTTCCCCTAGAATTGCTTGGGGGTACAACGGAAAAAAAACTGAAGTGAACACCATGCAATCTTGGTGAGAAAGGAGCAGCACTGTACGCCTCCACCGCCAGCATGGATGTGGTGTGGATGTGAGCCACAGTATCTCCTGCAAAAGCCAAGCCCTGCTGCATGGGCAGAGGCCGTGCCCGGGGAGGCAGGAGTCAGGCGGGAGCGGGTTTGGTGCCGGGGATGGGGTTGAGTTGGGATGTGGAGCATCAACCCCCTGGCATCAGCCCATCGCTGCTGGCTGGGACCCTCCTGGGGAAAAGCTGGTGGGCAAGGGATGTTTAATTTCTCCTGCAAGGAAGTACCAGCCCATCAAAAGAGCCCTTGGGGATACGTGGCCCCAGGAAGCACAGCCGGGATGGAGCTGAGCAGGCGCAGTGTGTGTTTCCACCCACTGCCAGGGGATGTTTTGACTCCCTGGGCTTCCCTGTAGCCATGGCTCATGTTTCAAAGAGAAGATTTCAGGGACTTTGTGCTGCACAGAGCCACCCCCCACGCCAGGAGAGATTCCCTGGGCAGGGTCCAGCAGCAGAAGGCATCACCCAGTGCTAAAAGGATAAAACCAAGGTGCAAAAAGGGATCCATGCGGGAAAAGGGGACAGTGTGGCTGGGAGCCCACCATGGTCAGGCTGCCAACCTTCCTCCCTCCTGTCTCCAACAACACTGCCCTGCTCCCCCTCCTCCTGCCTTTCCCAAAAGCAGTCCCCTCGAAAGCATCGCTGCTCTGTGGGAGTCAGCGTTCCCCTGCTCACAGCTCTCTCACCTCACCCCCACAAATGAGGGACTCATCAGGAAGCTGGGAGGGCTGCAAACCCTCCCTCCCTCAATCCTGCTTCTTCCACATTACGGCCTTTTCACTTCAGACATCTCCTCGAGAATCTCAGCCACGAGCTCAAGTACGAAAAGATGCCGTTAAAACCAGATCTCTGACACCCACCTGAACGCACCTCATGCCTTGCTCCCTCCCTGGCCCCTCTTATCTGCTTGGTGTTTCAGAAAAAAAAAGCATGTTTCTACCATTTTTTATCATTTTTATCTATTTCCCACCATCCAGAGTGCCTGGCTAAAGCTTTTACAACATCTCAACCACCTGCAACCTCCTCCTCTTCGGGCTGGACACAGCAAACACTGCTCTGCTCCACCCTTCCCAAAAGGCTGCTCCCAATTCCCAGCAATTCCCTACCCGCATCCCCTCGCCACTCTGCCACCCAACAGCAAAACCCTGGCAGCGCCCAGGGCTCTGCCATCCCCCTCACAACATGCTGTCAGCCCTGCTCCAAAAACTTGGGCAAACTCTCCATGGGGAGAGCGTTACACTCCCAAACCTGCTCCAAAAGGTTTCCAAAACTCAGGAAGCCCTTTCCCCCTCCAGCTACAAAATCCTGTGAGGGGATCCAGGAAGGATGCTGCAACCGTGAGGCTCCCGCCTGCCCTCCAGCTCCTGAGTGCCCTCTGGCTCCTGCCATAAATCATTATGATTATTTTTTTAAACGCTCACATAAACCAACACATGACCTCTTTTTTGCTCAGGGCTGAGACCGCACGGCGACAGCGCTGCTCCATTCACAATTCCCCAAGCTCTGCCTTCATACAGTATTCCAGGTCTGTTAGGCTTTTGGGCTGGGTTTGTTTTTATTATTTTTTTTAATCTGTAAATATTTCATTTCATTTTACTCTCTCTTCCCTTCCCTACATACCCCCCCAGGGAAAGTAAAGACCCTCCCCAGGGAAAACATAGCTCCCCGGGAAAAGACTGTCTCACTGCTGTGGAGGCAGATCCACACCCCAAACAGAAGCTGGCCAAAAAATAATCAGAAAGCACCGTCATGCTGCACAAGGCAGGGAGCAGCGCCGGGGTCCACACACGATTCCCAACCTCCAACCACCCAGCCCAGCAGAGCCCAGCTGGCAGGAGACAGCCCTGGGTCCCCGAGGGGGTTAAATCCCCCAGTCGTGTAAAACAAGGGCAGCTTCATGGAAGTCGATGAAGACGCGAGTGATGGGGGGGGATGTGGGTCTGATCCTGCAACAGGCAACAGGCTCCACAGGGCTCTGCTGGCTGGTAAAGGACCCCCCCAGGAGCGTCACAAAGTCCCTCTGCACCCAAACCTCTGGTTTCCCCAGATTTATACCCCAGATGTCCCAGTTTGGAGCAGGCTCCCCAGAAAGCCCGCCGTAAGGGTGGAGCAGAACTGTGTCTCAGAGGGGTTACATGCACCCGTGTCTACACCCTGGGCTGAGCCTTCCCAAATCCCACGCCCGAGCCCCACGCTGACACACAGCCCCTTCCACAACCCAGCGCACGGGGAGAAAACAGAGGGAAGGAGGAGGATGGAGGAAAAAGAGGAGGAAAACGCTTTACCCTCTTTCCTCCTCACACCCCAGCGGTGGTACTTACGTTGATCATAGCATTGGAGGTGATACGGAAGAGGGTGGCTCGCTCATTCACCGCCTTGATCTTCTCGCCGCTCTCGGCCGGCAGCTTGAGGTTCTCCAGCTCACTGAGGGAGCGCTGCAAGGCCGCCCCGTGCTTCGCGATCAGCTCATGGCAAGTGCTCAGATCCTCCAGTTTACTCGAGAGGGTTTTCAAAGTGCCGTGCAGCTCGCTCTTGTCTGACTGCGAGGCAGGCTCCTCGTCGCCCGAATCATCTGCCAAGGAGAGGGATGGAGAGAAGGAGGAAAAAAAATAAAAAGCCATCAGTTTCCATGGTTACCCCTGGACTGTATTAACCTCCCGCCTCCTCCCCTGTGAAGACAGCTCGGCAGGGGCAGGGGGTTGCAGCCACTGTGTCCCCCCCACACCCTGAAGCACAGCATGGTGCAGGGAGGAATACAGGATGGCACCCAGAGCCCCCCTCCTAAGGAGGTGTCTGGAGGGCTCCTGTGGCTGTTACTGGGATTTGGTTCAGGTCTGGGTGACTGGGAGGTGGCACTGGGTGCTGGTGCCACTGGGTGCTGGTGCCACTGGGAAGGGTTATGGATCAAACATCCTCTTCCCGTGCAAGGGAAGCCGGAGCCAGGCACAGTGACAATGTCCTGAATGTCACAGGAGCTCTGCAAGGTCTGCTTTGGGCAGGATGAAGTTATTTCACCCAAGGGAAACATCACAGAGACTCAGTGCGGAGTAACAGCCTTCCCCAAAAACAACTATCACACCTTCAGAGGGCAGAAAACAGCCCGATCAGCACCTCAGGTACAGCAGAAATGGTTTTTCCCACAACTCCAGAACACTTGGGTAACTTAAAACCAGCAAAGCAACCCAAAACCGAGAAGTGGATATAATATAGCATTGCTTCAGCTCATCCCCGGGGCAGGAGGAGGAGGTGGGGGGCTCCAAGAGCCAACAGGGAGAGCAGCACGGGTCCTGAGCAAGGTCTGCTCCCCATCTCTACGTTCAAAGTTCAGCCAAGGTTTTTCCAGGTGCACCCAAACCCCACAAAGGCAGCAGAGCAGGGAGCAGCCCCTTCATTTCAATCAGCTGTTTCTGAATTCAAAAGAGACAGATGGGCAAAAACCCACCTGTGGCTTCTCAGGCAGGGTTGGGGGAGTCAGGAGGGATGGGGACACCCCCCAAGCCAGCCAGGCTGAGATGCTGTAACATACAGACCTCGGGGTTGCCTCAGTTATAATGGGGGGTAGGACGGGGCAGCACATCACCTTTCTGGGCTGCAAGGGCAAAAGAAAAGCCCCTGCTTCACTGAGAGGTGGGTGTTTGGCTTTGTTATGGTTTGAAAAAGCCCATATGGGTTTATTGTGGTACAATTATTCTACCACCCCATGACCCCTTCCCACCCAGGGAAGGGGAATAGGGGAACACAAAGAAACAGGAGGGTTGAAATGTAAATAGATTTAATAGAATAAAATTAAATAACTAACAAGAATGCTAAAGAACCAGTATTAATCCCGACAATGATATAAGATAGACAAGAATTATACTCAGCCCATGCTCTCAGCAGAAGCTGTGCACTCCCTGCAGGGACAGCAAATGTGGGGACACTGCGAGTGCAATGGCTTTGGGGGGAAAGGAAGGGCTCAGGGGTCCGGCAGCGGGACAAGGAGTTGTCTGGACCTGCCACCATCAAGGGAGAGCCCCCTACACAGCAAACTTTTCTAATTTATATCGAATGTGACATTCATGGTGTGAAACAATCCTGTTGGACTGGCAGCACCCGTAGGAAGCCAACCGAGCCCTTCCCAGGACAGATGAACAGCCCCGCTCTCGGGGATGGGACCAGCTTTCTGGAAACAGAGGCATCACCAGGGTATATCTCCAGTGGAGAAGATGGGCAGGGGAAGGAAAGCAGGAAAGGGAATATGCAGGATTAGAGGGGCTCCATCACAGGAGGGTGCACAGAAGTACCACAGCATGGATCCATGGATGCAAAAGGTCCAGCAGGAAAACTTAAACCACTTTTCCACCAGTAAGACAAATACCCAAAGCTTCCACTTTCTGTTTCAAGTATTTCCATGGTGCCCTTCATCCTGGGGCACACAAAGCACTGTGGGTCACTGTCAGCATACACGTGTCCCCCTGAGCTTTGGGTACCGTCTTTGTACCTGTCCTCAGCTGGCACATCCCAAGAACAGCACGCTCTGTACCCTGCAGAGGATGTTCTGAGGAACACTGTGCTGTTGCTCTGGCTCAGAGCCGTCTCCCAGAGCCTTTCCAGGCACTCTCAGGCACAGGCTTGAACCCATCTCCTTTCACAGTCTCCCCCACATCTCTCCTTCCCCACCAAATACAGCGTGAGCTTCCACCAGAGCTACTGCCCAGCCACACGGTTTCCACCCTGCAAGGCTCCTGCAGCCATTGCCTCTGGTCAGGCTGTCACCCTGCTCCTCTGGAGCAACCAGGTCCACACGCTGGCCCAGCAGGTCCACCAGGTCCACCACCTCATCCCAGGTGTGGAATCTACACACAGGGAGGGCAGGGGACAGTGGTGGCATTTACAGAGCTCAGCCTGGGCACAGCCACCCTTTTCCAGTGCGAGAGCATCTGCTGTCTCCCCGTGAGCATCCCGGCCACCTGTGCTCCAGAGATGGGACACTTCTCCATAGCATCCAGAATCCCATCACTAACAAGCCCAATCTCTAATGGCCAGTTTATAATCTATTATAATGTTTTCTAACACTACCAGAATCAGAAATCAGCCACCCTGGGTTGGTTTTCATCAGAGACACGAGCCAGGCAACTATCACCCATAATTGTTCAAACTCATCATTACCTCCGTGGGACTCAAGGGGACAAATTAATTTGGGACTGGGGTTGGAACAAAACGATTTTAAGGTCTCTTCCAACCCAAACCACTCGATAATTCTATGATTTTTCTGCTTCTAGACATCAGTAACACTCCTCAAAGACCATTTCAGCTGTTGACAAAGACTGTGAAACTCGTGTCAAGCAGGAGACAGCGTGTCTCTGCCTGTCCCCAGGCAGCATTTAACCCCCAAATTCTTCCTCCTGCCAAAATCTCCCCACGGCGAAAAGGTTCTGGCACAGTTGGGCACTGCTTGGTGACGAAGAGGCTCCAGCCTTCGCCAGGGCAATAATTCTGCCCGCGTATGGAGGCTGTGGTGACGATCCCTGCACGCTCGGCTGGAGGCACCGACGCAGCGTGGCCCAATTTCTCCATCGCTATGCGGAGTTACATAAACACCTCAAAACCCAGCATGAAAAGGGCAAAGGCACCTGGGTCAGCCCCTGCCAGGGGTGATGCTGCCCATGCAGGCTGTTTGTTGGGCTGAACAGCCCTCACCAGCCCCGGAGCTGGGTGGGCAGCAAGATTCCATGCTCCTCCTGTGGAGGGAGAGGGTGTCAGACCTTTTGCTGCGGCTGCAGGCTTCAAACGGGACCTTATGGCTTAAGAAGGTTGTGGTGCACCCCCTGGGGGAACGATGTGTACACCCCATGCAGAGAATGGAAAACTCATTACACCTCCCATCCCCACATCCCTGTAGCTGGCACTGTCCCCGCAGCCCCAGTGCCCAGGACACAGGGAGACCTGGACCGATCAAGGCTTCTGTGACTCACGGTAACACAGCAATATTCCAAGCAGAGTTAATTTGCTGTAATTATCTGCAATGAAAGCACAGGAAGAAGGAAATACAATGTCACAGCCACTATTAAAGTGGAGCATCTTCAAGAAGAAACCAGTCTGCAGAGTACCCGAAGAACCTCGCTGCCACCCCCACCGGGGCCAAGCACGGACACCGGCTCTGAAGATGGGTTTCCAACCCACGACCAATGCTAAAACCACCTGAAATACTGAAAAAAAGCTGAAATTCTGCACTCCTCACCACGCTCCCAGCGCCAGCAGGGGCCAAGCAGGATCAACCCGCTCCCTGGAAACTCCTGGGACCTCACTTCACCCCCTGGAGGTTTTTTAACTGTAAAGATGGTTGGTTGTGAAATCCTGGCTGGGGGAAAGCCGGGAGGTTGAACGAGGTCTCGACACAGGAAAAGCATCCTAAAAGGGCCAGGAAAAAGCAAACCGCAGCCCCATGGGCACCATCACGAGCAGAGGAGTGGGCTGTGTCCTTATAATTATTTCTTAAATTACCCTTTTGTTTCCTCTGCTCCATCCTTCTGTACTTGCTCACCAGAGCCTTGAGCATCCTCCAGCACAATGCTGCTCTCCTGCGGAAGGACCAGCAGTGCTGTACCCCTTTCTCCTGGGACCCTGAGGGAAAACCAGCCAAAATACCCAAAAACACAAATCCCCTTCTTTCCTCAGGCGACCAGCAGCCTCTCGGCCACACGCTACCTTTGGTCCCACCACTTGTGGGGCAGCCCCAGATGAGAGTGGAGAAGCCCTGCCTCTACCCCACATTCACCCTGGTTTTCAGCTGGGTCCCTGGTGTGCCACCAGGATAACCAGCACAACAGGAACGTTCCTGCTTGCCCCTGCGGATCCAGGGAGGGGACATTTCTGGACAACCCTTCATTTCCCATCTCAGGGAGGATGGGGTTGGGCTGTGGCAGCATGAGACCCACCAACTGGGTCCTGGGTTTACTGCTGGAGATCATTTGCGAAGGGCTAGAGGAGCAGCACTGTTTGCTCTTATCGTTGAGGATCAAGGGCTCACTCAGCTGGAAAGGTGAAAGAGCCGTGAGCCATCGCCTGGTGGTCTTCGCTTGGAGCTCGGCCAAACACCGTGGCAGCGGGGATCCTTCTTTGCATCAACTCAGCTGGGTAAAAATACCAGATTTTGCTTTGCTAAGGCTGGTAAAAACACCCCGAAGGTCAGGAAATACCCACAGACAGACCGTCCAGGGCTCTTCAGCCAGGGGCAAAGACCACAGGTGATCTGCAGAAGCAAACCTGCAAGCAAGCCCCACAAATTCTGACCACTCCAGATTTTGGCAGCCTCCCCAACAGGAGGGGAGTCCTAATCACTGTGATTTAAGATCACAAACCCTCTTGGAAACCAGAGAAACTCATAGTCCTCAACACCTGGGAGCCAAGGAGGGGGGAAACTTAACTGCCAACTGTTTTTTCCATCCTTGGGGATGGCCAGTTGGTTCCAACTCTTGAGGGCAAAGCTGTTGCACACCATGACCCAGCATGGACACAGCCCACTGGGGACATCTGTGAGGCTTTGCTGTCAATGAGTTTTCACAATGGCTTTGAAGAGGATTTTCCAACACAAGCTGGGGACGAGGAAGAACCAGAGGTGGGGCGGTGAGGTCTTGCTGAGGTGAGTGATGTTCTGTGCTCGTTGCCTCTGGGTGTCACCCTTGTACCTTTCACCAGTTTGGCCCTTTTGGATCCTCAGCTCCGAGCCCAAGGTGTCTCCCAGCAACTCCTAAAATCACCTCAAACCAGGGTCTGCTGGGTGGGCAGGACCAGGGTGGGCTGGGGACAGGGTGTGTGGCTCCAGCCACAAGCTGGGAGTCTCTGCGGGAACCGGGAAAGCATCCCTGCTCCCTGCACACAAGGGAGATCCAAGAGGACACAAATAGTATTTTAATACATGGTGTCAGCCATGCCACCCCCTCCAGGGGAGCTCTTGTCCCTGCAGAGGGAAGGGCTCTGTGATGGATGTCCCTCCTGCTGAGGAGGAGAGGGACAGAGGTGGTCCTACCTGGCCCTCCGTCCCTCTCTGCCAGTGCTGCCAGCAGCAGCTCTGCCATCTGCTCTCCACCAAAGATCCTTCCTAAAGCAGCAAACCTTCTGTGGGCTGGCAGGGGGGGCTGTCTACCCTGGGACCTCCATCAGTGCTGGGATGGGGGTGCTCCCAGACCCCCTCAGGAGCATACAATCATACAATTGTCTAGGTTGGAAGAGACCTTTGAGATCATCTAGTCTAACCATCAACCTATCTCTGATAAAACAAGAAAAAAAGAAACAACGACCCGTCACTAACCCACATCTCAGCACTGTGTCAACCCAGCTTTTAAATCCCTCNCATTACAGGGGGACAATCACCTCCTGAGTCCTACTCCCCATGCTGTTCCTGACCCAGGCCAGGATGCTGGTGGCTTCCTTGGCCACCTGGGCACACTGCTGGCTCCCATTCAGCCCACAGTGCACCAACACCCCCAGGTCCTTTTCTGCCAGGCAGCTCCAGCTGCCCCCAGCCTGTAGCGCTACAGGGGGTTGGTGTGACCCAAGTGCAGGACCTGGCACTTGGCCTTGTTGAGCCTCATCCCCTTGACCTCGACCAATCCAGCCAGCCCGTCCAGACCCCTCTGCAAAACCTTTCTACTCTCCAGCAGGTCCACACTCCCACCTAGCTTAGTGTCATCTGCAAACTGACTGAGAGTGCACTCCATGCACTCGAGCAGCACGTCCCTGGCTCAGGAGCTTCACCTTGGCTCACCCTGCTCCTCCACACGAGGCAGGTTTGTAACGGCACACAGACATACAGCAGAATTCACGTCACTGCCACAGCAAACAAAAGCTCCCCCAGAAAACAAACACCAGAGGCTGGGAGCAAAGATTCGACCACAAATTGCCAGGTGGTTCTCATTGCCATGCCTGGGGTGAGTCAGCCTTCCCACCCTCCCCAAAGACAGTGTCCTCTGGAGACCTCCCTGTGCCCACTGGTGGTCCCCAGGGATGTGAATCCCTTCCTCTCTTCCTCCTGCAGCCAAGTTCTTCACTGACTGCACACTGCTCAGGGCAAAGACCTCTCAACCCCAGCATCTCCAGAGGAGATTCCCAAGAGGACCTTGGGCTGGAGGTGGCCCCAAGGTGGAGGTTTTGGCCTGAGCCTGTGTTGAGGTGCCATCAGCCACACAGGATGAGGACCCCAGCTCCAGACAGCACCATCCCCTCTGCCTGCAGTGCCAGGCAAGGCTGGAGGACACGTAAGCGTGGCAGAACAGGATCCCAGGGCACCCCCAAAAGCCACACCACCGCTCCCGAGGTCTGCAGGACCCTCCTCTCCTCTGGCACCGGGATGGTTTTACAAACACCATCAACATTTCTTGCTGCTTGTGATGCGCAGGGGAAACATCTGCAACCGTGGGCCCAAATACCAACACATCAGGCCATTAACAGCGGTTTTTAATCGATGTCCTCCTCGGGGAAGACGCTGGCTGGTGTTTTGCACGCCCCACACACCCTCGCACCAGGAGTCCCTGAGAGGCGAGCACTTCACTCCCCAGCTCATGCTCTGTTTTGACTTGCGAACCCAGTGGCAGGCAATCTGTTGTGATTTTTATTTGTAGGGCACTGGCATGAAGCAGTTGCTATAGGAACAGCAAGCCTCACGGTAAGCCAGGAAGATTATTTTTGGAGCTGTGATGCTATTTAATCTATGTAAAATAGATCAGCAGCCATCGGCCGTAAGCCTCTTTGGGCTTGTTTCTCAGCCGGGAGAGCAAGACGAAACCTCAGCGCCCGGAGCAGCATTTCACGAGGAGGCCATTAAGGCAGAAGCTTCCCTTGATGCCCCCGTTTTCTGCCTCAAAAACTTCCCTCAACTAAATAATTCCCATTGCTTGCCATTTCTCTGGCGCTGGTGGAAATGCTGCTGGCCGGAGGCGCAGGGCAGGCAACTTCCCACGCTGGGGCTTTGCCCCACAGCCCACAGGGACACCCCAGTGACACGGTGCTCACCAGAGCATCACCACATAGGGCACACACCCCGAAATCATCAGGGGACCTGGAGCAGCCTCAGGGAGCTGCTGCTGGTGGACATGATGTTTGGCTGCTGGGAAGGAAAAGCCTTTTTAGGGGGAAGAGGACAGAGTGAAGGGATGGAAGGGTTCAGCGTCAGACCTTGTATTCTCTAACTCCCAAACTGTACCCGGAGTCCATCTGTGATGTCTCCAGCCCCTACCACAGCCATGGAGCACCACACCATGGCCAGGGGAGCAATTCATCCCTACTTTCCTCTCCTCCAGGTCCAATACTGATGCTCTCTTCCTGCATCCCACAGCTCCCTTTTCTGCTCTGTGAGTGGAAAAGTTCCCCTCCCCGTATATCCTCGCTTGAAGGAAAAAGCTCTCATCCTTCCTACATCACCATGAATTTCTCCCACAACCCTGAGCCACTTGCCCACTGCTACGCCAAAAGGCCCTGGAGGCTCTGGATGGTAGAGATAGTCCTACCTCCTCCATCCCTCTCCCAGGGGAACAAAATGCACTACGCATCAAATCTGTGTACAGCAGTGGCCAGTGCCCAAGCCAGCCAAATCCCAGGTGGAAGGAGGACCACCCAGGCATGAGGATGCTCGGGGGGATGCAGGAGTCGCTCCTGCAAAGGGGAGGAGCCCCAGTGCACCCACATCTCAAACTGTCCCCCAGCTGAGCCACCGCAGAGGGGTCACAACCTCTACCTCAGTTTCCCTCCTGTCGCCATCCAGAGTCGGTGCCTGGGAATCAGGGCTTGGTTGCTGGGTTTGGGGCCGATGAAAAGAAACACGGGGTGAGACGAGGGTGGGACGGATGGGGCACAACCCAGCTGCAAAATACAATGGGTAAAAAACAGTTTTTCACCCTCAACCTCCTTCTCCTCAATTCTACCTCTTGTGTACTTTCTCATGCCTTTTCCAAGACCCATCAAGGAGTTGTGGATCTAAATGTATGAAAAATATCAGAGATGTCTGGTAAAAGCCTTTTTTCTTCCCCAGGCAGACTGGAGAAGGGTGCATGAGTTGCCACCAGCTTGCCCAGGCAAGCATCAAAGCCAACCTCTGCTGCACCAGCCCCAGAAGAAAACTCCTCCTTCCACATTTCCACAAGTAAATACCACGGAAACTAAGATCCTTAGGATATTCCCTATATATCCCACCGACAAGCAGTCTCCTCACTGACACTGGGGTTTGATGCAGAAATGCCAGCCCTTCCTGCCTGGAATGATCTGGATCTCTTGGAAATGCGGATCACCCGTCATCTCTCAAGCAGAGCAATTTCCATGTTGGCTCTAGAAGACATATCTGCTTTCATCACTTTAAATAGCTATGAATATTAAATGGAACCGGGTATCTATATTTAATAGCCTCGCCTGACTGCCAAAAGAGAGATGGATTTTCACAGCATCTGCAGATGCGGGCACAAGCGGTACTTTTGCGGGTATAAAGAATTACGCTGGAAATTAATCATCGAAAATAGCCCAGCAAATAATCATTCATAAATAATGCCGAATTTGGGTGATTGCTTAGCAATTATCACCAACCTGGCAAGGCAGTATCTTCTCCCTGTTAATGCAAATGGAAAGCTGTTGGAGCAAATGGAGGCCTAAAAATAGCCAACACTGGCTGCTCGTGACAAGCAGTGACATTCCCTAAAGTGACAGTTGGGTGGAAGCTGGTGGCAGCCACTAGTCAAGGCAGGAGGACCCCAACAAGTCATATGAGGAGAGGCTGAGGGAACTCTGGGCATGTTTAGTTTGGAGAAGAGGAGGTTGAGGGGAGAGCTCATTGCCCTCTACAGCTCCCTGAAAGGAGGTTGTAGAGAGGTGGGTGCTGGCCTCTTCTCCCAAGGGAATAACAACAGGACCAGAGGAAATGGTCTGAAGTTGTGGCACGGGAGGTTCAGATTACATATTACGAAGAATTACTTTACTAAAAGTGGTCAGGCATTGGAACAGCCTGCCCAGGGAGGTGGTGGAGTCCCCATCCCTGGAGGTCTTTCAGAAACATGTAGATGTGGCACTTCAGGGCATGCTTGAGTGGCCAAGATACACTTCCCCCTTGTCCTATGGCTCCCCTCCTGATCCAGAGTCCCTCCCCAGCCTTCCTGGAGCCCCTTTAGGGACTGGAAGGGGCTCGAAGGAACCTGGAGCCTTCTCTTCTCCAGGCTGACCCCCCCAACTCTCTCAGCCTGTCCCCCCAGCAGAGGGGTTCCAGCCCTCCCAGCATCTCCATGGCCTCCTCTGGTCCCATCCAACAGCTCCATGTCCTTCCTGTGCTAAGTCACGGGCCACATCGGAATCCTGCTGAGGTGGACAGAACTCTTCTCTTGCCTATAAGTATATCTAGATATACAGATATTTGTGATGAAATATGGGCAGGCATCAGTGCTGTTTCCAAAAGCCTCTCAAGTGGACTTCTTCAAAATCTCTCCAAAACTCCTCTCAGGAGAAGGCAGGAAGTCTTTCTTTGCAAGGAGATTTCAGTTTGCTGGCTATTGGAGGAAGTGGAAGGTTAGTTTGGGGTTTTTTTTTGTCTCTGTCCTTTGACTACAACATTCTGCTCTCCATTTCCATTGACATAACAAGTCTACTGCCACCAAGAGAATGACAGAGCCAGGAGTCACAGGGCCTGAAGATCAGAGCTGGCCAGGAATGGGAGGAGATGATATAAATGAGCTCAGCTGACGCTTTTGTTAAAATGCTGGAGAGCCAAAGTTGGGCAAGTGTCCCCTCCTGTCCCCCGCAAGCTGCTCTGAATAGCAATGAAAGAAAAAACTGGTGGTGAAGGTGTGATTAGAGGGAAACAACCACTCATTATCAGATAATTGGCAGCTCAACGCTGCACATCTCATCACCAGGAAAGAAAATAATAGTTTGGTGGGTTTTTTTAAAAAAAGTCCTGATAAAAATCAAAAGTTTTTTTCATTATACAGCTCAGATCTTTTCCCACAAGAATCCTTGTGGGAAAGGCCTGGCCAAGCCCCACCAGGACCACACACAACTCAGGTGCCTGCAGCATCACCTCCTGGCTCCTCATCTCCTTCCCCAGCCCAGCAAGGGTCTGGGGGACCCCAGCTGGAGAGACCGGAGAACCAAGCGGGAGGCCCAGCACGCCTCCAAGGGTGCCACGTTTCAGTCGATCCATCCACTAACACCAGAGAAGGAAAAAAAAACCTGTTTATGGCAACCCCATGCTGGGAAGGCTCAGTCCCAGGACCCATGATGAAGGTTGTCTCCACAGAGAGCCCACGCAGACACAGACCATCTCAACCACACGGCAGGATCACCAGTTAGCAGCACGTTACTGAACTCTTGGTCTGCTTGGTCCTCCTGAGAGAAGCCTGAGGAGCACTTTGGGCTTGGGTCCCACCACACACATTCAGGCAACAACCTGAGTTCATCAGAGCCGGTATTTCACACACTGTCAGGGGTTGGGAGGGACCTTCAAAGATCATCCAGTCAGACTTTGGCATTTTTTCCTATCCTACTTTTCCTCAGGGCCCACAGTCCACCAGACAGAGACCATCAGGATAAAGAAGCCCCCAGTTGACCATGCCCTCGATGATGAGGGACTTCACTCTTCTAGGAGATTGTAGGGACACTGAGCTTGCAGGAGGTCCCACCTCCTCCCAGCATCGCTGTGAAATTCTGCACAAAAAGGCTGGATACTGGGGTTACTCACTCCCCCAAACCCTACATAAAACTGCCTGCAAAAGCATTTAATATCTTCAAATACATTCATATCAGCATCACAGAAACCTTCGTGGCCCATCCCCAGTCTCCACAGCCAACAGGATCCACCTCCAGATGAACACTACACATTTGCACTGTACTCAATCCTCCCTCCCTCCTCTCACATCCACGTACACTCCGGGTTTCGGATCCAGGACAGCTCTGCAGGGAGGACCTGAGCTACCCACACCTTTGGGACTATCTCCAAGGAGACTGGCAAATGTTTAACCCCACAGAGAGAAGCACCATCATAAATAATTAAAAGTAATTTTGCTCCTGTCTAACGGATGAACAAAGCACGTGCTAAAAATGTACAAATTTTATTTCATTGTGTCTGCCCATTTCCTCACTAAATCCTTTAGTATCCAGTGATTCCTAGGAATTTGGATGCTGAAACAGAGGAGCCACTGCAGGCTGGTGGCACCACAGCAAGGGGACAAGGAGCCCCCATGTCTCTGGCAGGAGCAGGCATGGAGAAGCGCAGGGCTGGGCACGAGCAGCTCGCTTAGCTTGAAACAAGCCAGGAGAAATGCAGAAATGTCAATAAAAATTCAAATGTCAAGATAGTTTGGAGGAAACGAGTTTACTTCTGAGCAGAAACTGGCAGAAGTGACCAGCATCATGAGGTGACAGCGCTTTCTCCCATGGACACCAGCACCTGGCTACTGAAAACCATCAGAGCTCTCAGATGTCTCCCTAAATGCGTCACTGAACATACATTTTTCATGATGCTTAAACATTTTCCAGCCCCGGGTCCATCTCCAGTGTCAGCAGAGCGAGGAGGGGAGCTCACAGACGGCTTGGCCTTTCTCCCTGACACCCAACACCCAGAAGCGGCACCACCAGGACCCAGGAACCAGGTGGCATTTGGGATGCACATCAGCTACGTGAGCTCCCATCCTTTCCCGGATAACATCACCCTTGGTGTAACTGGGGCCAGGGGTTCACCACGGATGAACTTGCCCTGGGATTTTTTATTTTTCTTCTTTTTTTTTTTTAACAATGATGTCTTTTTTTTTCTGGAAGTCTCCCGTCAGCACACACAGCCTGCCCCGGGGTCTTCTCATGCTGGCGGAAGGCAGTGGGGAATGTACCAAGAACACTCCTACATCCCTGTCAGCTCCCTCCTGCCTCACTTAACCCTCAGGAACAAGAAGGAGATGACAAGGGACCTTGTTTCCAGGGAAGGGGAGCTGCGACACGAACAGAGTCAGGGAAGAGGTTGCAGGGATCATACATAGAATTCCAACAGTTCTATGTCCTTTCTGTGTTGAGGACTCCAGAGCTGGACACAGGACTCCAGGTTGGGTCTCATGAGCATGGAGGAGAGGGGAAGAATCACCTCCCCTGACCTGCTGGTCACGCTGTTTTAGATGCAGCCCAGGATACAGTTGGCTTTCTGGGCTGCCAGCGCGCACTGCTGGCTCACGTTGAGCTTCTCACCCAGGAGCACTCCCAAGTCCTTCTCCTCAGGGCTGCTCTCCAGCCATTCTCTGCCCAGCCTGTATTTGTGCCTGGGACTGTCACATCCCAGGTGCAGGACTCTGCACTTGGCTTGGTTGAACTTCATGCCATTTGCATTAGCCCACCTCTCAAGCCTGTCCAGGTCCCTCTGGATGGCATCCCTTCCCTCCAGCCTGTCGACCGCACCACCGAGCTTGGTGTCATCGGCAAACTTGCTGAGGGTGCACTCTATCCCACTGTCCACGTCTCCCACAAAGACGTTAAACAGTACTGGTCCCAGTACTGAACCTTGAGGGATACCACCTGGTCACCAGTCGCCACTTCGACATTGACCCTTTGACCACAACCCTTTGAGTGTGGCCATCCAGCCACTTCCTTATCCATCAAGTGGTCCATTTATCCAATCCATGACTTTCCAATTTGGAGACTAGGATGTCATGCGGGACAGTGTCAAATGCTTTGCTTAAGTCCAGGTAGATGACATCCATTGCTCTGTCTTTGTCCACCAAGTTTGTGGCAGTATCACAGGCAGCCATCAGATCTGTCAGGCAGGATTTGCCCCTGGTGAAGCCAAGCAAAAGTCATCAGGGTGGAGGTTTGGGACGGGTACCACCAGGGTAACAGTGGCCAAGGTCTACTGGAACAAGGGGCTCAGGTCCCATGGGTATACCACAGCCTGGACAGCCCATCCCAAAACTTCTGCTGCTGCGATGCTGCCCAGAGCAGCTCGGGGAAGGACATGTTGCAGCCTCTCTTGTCCCAGACCTACCAGCCAAGGTGTACCCCATCCTTCATCCACAGCCTCAGCTCAGCCAAGGTTTTGGGGAAAGAGCCACCCAGGCTGAGTTGGATGCAATACCCTGACATTAACGCCTGCCCTTATGTGCATTTAAATCTGCCTGTGCTCAGTTTACATGGTGTAAGGGGATCGGGGCGGGTGTTGCTCACCCACCTCCCTCTGGCTCCCCAGGGGTCAGGACGTAGCAGTGGAAAGGGAGGGATGATGCAGGATCTGGGGCTCTCCTAGTCCTGGTGTGACACCCTAGAGCCCCAGGCACGGGAAGAGAGGGGCCAAAGCAGGCCACAGCCCCCAAAAAAGGTCCAACTTACATCTGCTTGTGCCTTTGGATCTACACCCAGCCCCGGGGACACTCCCAGGCAGGAGCACTCCCTTCCATCACTCCCCACCAACGGCTTGTCCAGGGCTTCAGCTGGAAGGAAAGTCAAAGCTCCAGTTGGTGCCTTTGTAGGGAAGATTCTTCTACCATAGGGAAGATTTTTCCACAACAGAGAGCAAGTGGGGAAGCTTCAGTAAAAACCCAGAATTTCACCTCAAAGGGTGAGACTTTAAGCGAGGTCATAGCAAACCTGCAGCGAACACAGGGAGGACACGGCATCAGGGACTTCCCCACGGGCTGGGGGCTCAGACATATGCGGAGAGACCCAAACCCAACTAACTGGAGGCACACCACCATCTAACAATTGCTAAGGAGGCTTCGGTAATTACCAGTAATCTTCCCGAGGGGAAGGTGGGATGACCGCCTGCACAACAAAGTGTGTGTTTGACTTGACTACACATCCCATGGTTAGAAGCTGCAGTTTACCTGTGCTCGTGGTCTCTGTGCTCGTGAGACCCCACCTGGAGTCCTGTGTCCAGCTCTGGAGTCCTCAACAGAGAAAGGACATGGAACTGTTGGAACAGGTCCAGCAGAGGGCCACCAAGATGATCAGAAGGATGGAGCACCTACATGGGAAACACCTGAGAATACCCACCCACCATCTCCCCTTCCAGCCTGAACACAGCATGAACAACAACAGGCACAAACACAAACGTGTTCAAAAAGAAGATGATGAAGGGACCTTCCCAGCTTCATATTCCAGCGCTTATTCCAAGTTTTATTGAGATTTCGGCCCCAGAGCCACTTGTTCCCCAGGGGAGGGATGACGGAACTAATTCTAAGCTGTAGAGAGCAAAGCAAGTTGTTCCCTCCAAGCTGCTTTGGGGTGGGATGCTGATGCCCCTAGGGAAGACACTGACCATCTCAATGGCTTGAGCAGTCCCCGTTGGCTTCCTCCTCCTGCCAAAGCAGGAGCTTACCACGCTCCCCCGACATCTCTCTGCTGGGGCACGCTGGCACAGCAGCCTGCGAGCCACAGTGACCTGGACAGATGGACATGGCAAAGCACGGTACTGGGACACACCACCAGCATTTGGCGACTGCGCCCCACGGTTCTAGCAGTGGAGGAACACAGTGCTCCCCTTGCCTGGCCATTCCACAGCTGCTCCCACTGCGTGCCAAAAGAGACGAATCCTTTTTGGCATCCAAATCCTGCCCCAAGGCCGTGGAAGTGATGTCCATCTGTGGCAACATCACAGCCAGGCTGTGCTGGGGCAAGCAAAGACAGATTGCAAAGGGAACAGTATTTGGGGCATCTTTTATATTCTCAAACACGACAGCTTCTTCCTGGAGATGGTGACATGCCTGTGCTTTACTTCCCAAACTCAAGGAGGCTAGGGGTCACCTAGCCTCCTTCTTCCTTCAGAAGATCACAGAGTCACAGGAGTTGGCAAGGACTTCTGGAGATCACCCAGTCTAACTCCCTGCCAGAGCAGGGTCACCCAGAGCAGGTACCAAAGGAATGTGTGCAGGGGAAGGACTGAATGTCTCCAGAGACGCAGACTCCACCAACTCTCTGGGCAGCTCTTCCAGAGCTCCGCTACCCTCACAGGAAAGAAGCTTTTCCTCATGTTGGGATGGAATTTTCTATGTTCTAGCTTGGGCCCGTTGTCACAAATGCTGTCAGTGACTGCCCTGGGACGTGGAGGAGGAATCAAACCCCAAGCTCCTTAGGCCTTCGCTCTCACAAAGCCACCTCTAAGCTGCCTGAGCCCATGCCAGGAGAGGGGCCACCAGGGAGCCTCACTGAGCCCTTTGAGGTTCCTAGGTGTTTAGCCACCTCCCAGCGACCTGGTGCATCTCTCCACACCACACTGCACCACTCCTCCTCACAGCCAGGTGGGGTTTATGCTGGATTCACATATAGGAAAAGCTGGCTTTGATCGCCCCAGGAGCTACAAGCCCAGCAGCAGTGACATGTGCTGTGATAGCAGGACCACGAAGGCAGGGGTTCTGCTCTACCACAGCAGTTCCCATGGATGATTTATTGCAAAAACATCCTCAAACCCAGCAGTTTGCCCCTGGAATTGCTTCCCCACCAGTCAGGTTTGGCCGGGAAGGGCAGAGACAGGGAGAAGAGCAGTGACCCTGATGCAGCACCTTTTCTCCCCTGAAGCGCTGTCCCCTCACTGAAAAAGAGAAAAATGTGGTGAGAAACTCAGGCCCCGGCATCAAATGCACCAGGGATTTATCTCCGATGCAAATTTCCCCTGCGAGCAGGAGCATCGGCTGCTTCTGCTGGAAGGAGCTTTGAGATCTTCAGAATTAACTAAAGCTAATTAATTATCTGTCCGTTACCTACCAACCTCTTCACGCTCCTGCCAACCAGCCCCCTCAAAGCATGAAGCATCCGTAAGCCAGCATCATCATGCAGAATAAAACCTGTTATCATAGCGCAGAAAAAAACACTTCCCTCTTTAGAGGAAGTTTTCAACACCTTGGTCCTTCTGCCTTCATTTGGTTGATGTCCATGAACCCAACAGAGGAGATCCTATCAGCTCCAAGAAAATCGGATCAGGCCTTTAATATACAACTACATAAGAGCAGAAAACATCTCCTTAATTCCATTCCCCCCCCTTTTTTTTTGGTGTCACTGTCTAATCGCAAGGCCAGCACCAGATTTATCTCACCAGCAAAAAAGCCGGGTTCAGCTTTTCTTACCCCCCAGCTGCTCACCAGCAGTCATCAGCATTTTAAACATACCTCAAATGGCTCCTTCTTTGTGAGATAAGTGGATTTAAGGGCAAATTTATTTTTTTTTTTTTGGTAGAAAACAACTATTACAGCATGAGGATTTCTAAATGGAAAGGAAAGCCTCCTTGGGAAGTATTTTCACTTCTGTGTTTCCAATGGGGAACACGCTCACCAGAGAGACTTTTACTGCACAGTTCGCACATCACATTTTTTACAGTAAATTGATTTTAAAAGCCAGCATTTTCCCAGCTTTGGGGTTCAGTCTGTTGCTAAAACATGAAAAATATTTGCTTGTCGTGTCCCTGGGCCAAGACCCCTCTGGGTTTGCTAAATCATAGAATCATAGAATGGTTAGAGTTGGAAGGGAACTTAAAGATCATCCAGTTCCAACCCCCCTGCCCTGGGCAGGGACACCCCCCCCCACCCCAGGTTGCTCCAAGCCACATCCAGCCTGGCCTTGAACCCCTCCAGGGATGGGGCAGCCACAGCTCCTCTGGGCAACCTGTTCCAGGGTCTCACCGCCCTCACAGCAAGGAAGTTCTTCCCCAAATCTCACCTCAATCTCCCTTATAAATTCACAGGAATTCATAGGAAAGCCTAATGAAGGACATCTAAAACAATTCAAGTCCCACCTCTATTTTGCACATGGACTACAAGAGGGTTTAGGTTTTACACCCACAGCCCCCCCCATGCCCACCAGCACCCATGTCCATGGTGGTGGAAGGAGCAGCAATCCTTTCATCGGTAACGGGTAGACCAAGGGGGGGACACTTCAACTGCAAGATTCCGGGGAACAGCATGGGCAGAACTACTGAAAACCCTGAGAATGTTTGAGTTTGAAAGTTGCTAAATTAGGGAAAAAAAGCGCTTTGTGCTCTCTCTCACTTCCTTATTGCAAAGACCCTGGGGGCATCTTCCTGGCCCCAAACCAGGAATAACCTGACCCCAGACACCCCTGAAGACACCTCCCCAGGTTCCTGCCTGGTGGGTGCAGAGGTCTCTGGGAAGCCCTATGTGCCATTTCTCCTCTGCTCACCACTCACCACCTTGCCCTCAATTTTCACGCCAGAGGAATCAGAATAGTTTCAGCTTTTTGAAAGAATAATTCTGGTTTGGGGCATTTTATTCTCCGCTGGAACCCAGTTACATAAAGTGCCGTGCACGCGTGTGCAGAACTCCTCTTACACGCGTGTCCTTGCATCACCCAGCTGGAAAAACGGCTTGAGAAGAAAACCAAAGGGAAGAGGACAATCTGGATTTGATAAAAAAAACTGTTTTTTTTATGTCATCCAAAGTCTGTTGTAAATCCTCAATTGCTTGAATTTTGATTTGACCTATTTGCATTTTTCCTTTCCTGCCTTTTTCTTTTTTTTTTTTTCTGGGGGAAGGAAATTACATTTGGATAAGATATGTTATTGTGAAGTGATGCTTGAGAGCAGGACAGAGAGACACGTCCTCGTGGGCTGCGCGAGGAGTGGGATGAAGGAGGGGCTGATGCTCAGTCTCAGCTCTGCAGAAGCACCACCACACCACATGCTAAAGGAAAATCAAATGGGACCAGAGATGTGGAAGTGGCGAATTCAGGCATCTGCAGCTAAAGATGGGATGTCTCATCTCACCTACCACTGACTGTCAGAAATGGAAAGTTCAAATCTGAGCAGCTTTTACCCACCCCCAGGCTCTCCTTAGGGTTGGAAGGAACTGAGTGCACTCTAAGTCAGTTTGCAGATGACACTAAGCTAGGTGGGAGTGCTGACCTGCTGGAGAGAAGAAAGGTTCTGCAGAAGGATCTGGATGGGCTGGATGGATGAGCTGAGACCAAGTGCCAGGTCCTGCACTTGGGTCACACCAACCCCATGGATGCTACTGGCTGGGGGCAGCTGGAGCTGCCTGGCAGAAAAGGACCTGGGGGTGTTGGTGCACTGTGGGCTGAACGGGAGCCAGCAGTGTGCCCAGGTGGCCAAGGAAGCCACCAGCATCCTGGCCTGGGTCAGGAACAGCATGGTGGGCAGGACTCAGGAGGTGATCATCCCCTGTAGTGGGGAGGCCCCACCACAAGTGTTCGTCCAGTTTTGGGCCCCTCACAACAAGAAAGATATTGAGGGGCTGGAGCAGGTCTAGAGAAGGGCAACGGAACTGGTGAGGGGTCTGGAGCACAAGTCTTGTGAGGAGCAGCTGAAGGAGCTGGGGGTGTTCAGCCTGGAGAAAAGGAGGCTGAGGGGAGACCTTCTCGCTCTCTACAGCCCTCTGGAAGGAGGGTGTAACCAAGGGGGTCGGTCTCTTCTCCCAAGGAACAGGCCATGGGACAAAAGGAAATGGCCTCAAGTTGTGCCAGGGGAGGTTCAGACTGGGTATCAGGAAAAATGTTTATGTGGAAAGGGTTATTAAGCCTTGGATTGGGCTGCCCAGGGAAGTGGTGGAGGCACCATCCCTGGAGGGATTTAAAAGCTGGGTTGACACAGTGCTGAGAGACTTGGGTTAGTGATGGGTCATTGTTTCTTTCTTTTTTATCAGTTAGGTTGATGGTTGGACTAGATGATCTCAAAGGTCCCCTCCAACCTAGGAGGTTTGATGATTCTATTATGATTCTATTATGATTCTATTTTGGGAAGAAATGGACAACTCTTGGAGGTGCCCCGCTCCCTGCTGATGGCAAAGACAACCCTGGGCCAAGAGATCAGGCTTTCAAATTGGCTCCCACATGATCTCACCCAGAGCGAGGGGAGATGAACCCCACGCAGGAGATACTGACTTGGGTCATAATGAAATTTTGTAGGATTTGCCTCCCTTTTCCCTTCCTTAAGCCTATTAGTTATCCCAAACTACACCAAAGGAGCAACAATTGGATGTGACCACCAGGGAAGTCCAGGTGTGCCTCACCCAGTGCCACCAGATCCCAGCCATGACCCTCTGGGCACCGCAACAATATCAATAAAGCACAATTAGCTATAAACTGGCAGTGTCCAGGACCAGAGGAGCCCTCGGTGGGTCCAGATGGAAGGTTCTGAGCCTCCTAGAAATCCTCATTTCTTCTCATCACCCCTTTTCTTTGCTGTGGGAAGCCTGGTTTCACTCGGCCCCTTCCACTGACGGAGCAACAACCCAAATTTAAAGGTGGGACCCTCCTCAGACACTTCTGCCTTGTTGCAGGATGCGATCCAGAAAACACCACCCAAAGTTGTTCATTAGTGCTCAGAAAACAAGGATTTCTGTCCCAAACCAGCCCAGATTCAGGCAAAGCATCCCATGCCTGGTAAAGGACAGGGCTCCTGCGTGCCCAGCGCTGGGACTGGCCATGGGAAACACCTGGAATAACCCATGGAGCGAGGACATGATGGGATTCCAGCCACAGCAGAGCTTCCCAACACACAGGCCACCCTGGTGAGCATCCATGCCCATCACTATACCTCTGAGTACAGCATGGGCATTACAGAATAAACACAGAAATGCTCTTAACTGCAAAGTAATTGGGCTTATAACTTAAAAAATTACATCTAATTTCCTGAAACCACGTACCGGGTCCCAACAGACTGTAGCAGGAACTGATTTTCCCGTTACCAACAAACCCATTCCTTTTTGATACAAGAAGCACCCAAAAAGAACACACTATCACAACATCCAACCTTCTCAAGCAACAGAACTTTGTCAATCTCAACCCGTGGGTGACTTGCTGTATTATTTTTTTTTTTAAACACAAAATAAAGGGGAAGAAATTTTTAAAACAGGAAATAAAGCGGAAAGAGTCAAGTGCCACATGCTTTATCCAGCCCAAGCCACACCGAGAAGAGACACAGCACGTGATGCCCGAGAGGCACGATGCTGTGCCCCTGCACAAACACCCCCGACGGACCCACACAGAGCATTTCTTTTTTTTTTTTTGGCTATTTCTCCATCTCCCGGGGGGGTCAAACACCCATTCCTCAACCCAGGAAGGCCCCTTGCTGTCTTGAGCAGCCCCTCCGTGGCTCACAGTGCCTCTGCCCGGGGTGGGGGGAAGCCCCACAGGGGGGAGACCGAGGGAGTGGGTCTGTGTGCCGGTGACGGCGCGGGGACGTCAGGGAGGCCACTAACCCTTGTGGAATTTATTGAGACAGCTGGCGTTGCAGAAGGAACGGAGGGATCCCGTCTCCCAGCAGCCCCTACCCTTCATCCCCACAGCCGGACCGCTCTCGCCGAGGCTACACCACACATGGCTGTCAGCTTTAGGATGGAGAAGGGAAAAAAAAAAAAAGGAAATAATAAAGGAAAAACAAAAGAAAACGTCCTTATTCAGCAGTCGACCAAGCAGCGCTGCGCTTACGGTTCCACGTTTCCCACACTAAATTCTCCCCACATGCTGCCAGCAGAGCACTACGGCCCCCAGCCCAGCATCCATCAAACCACCCTCTTACCGGCATGCACCACGGAGCAGCCCTTAACTCCCTCTCTGCCAGCAACGGGCAGCACCTGCTCCCCCTCATCCCCCCACCAAAAAAAACAAAAGGGGAAAAAAAATAATTAGAAGGTCGGGCCACACTGAGGGGAGGCTTCGCTGGGGCCGTCTGTGGAGCAATGCCCAACCTGCTGACGGATATTCCGTCTGGAAACCAAAGGGATGCTGTCCTGGTGAGACAGTAGGATGATATTTGGAAGCTTGTCCCTTTAAATGCTGCCGGAGGTTATTTTTAGGACACTTGCTTCAAATATATATCAGAATGTCTTTATTTTTATCAGAAACTTCATTATATGTTTGGCTCACGTGGCTCCATGTCGCATCACCTGCCAGCCCCAGAAGAAAACCCCGCAGGTTCCAGGTCCCTATCCCATTCCCATTTGCATTTTCTCACCCCTCCATTGTGGGGACGATTGCATTTTCCCAGCCTTTAATATTTTACTGGTCCTGGGGGAATGAGTAGGTCCGGAGGAGAAATGCGGCATAAATCACCACTGACTCCAGGAGGAGCAGCTGCAGCCAAGGCGCTCCCGTGCCAAGCGGAGCCAAACACACAGTCCTGGCTCCGGGCATCGGGGACGGGACCCAGGGCCAGGATTTCCAAATACTGATAGTTTGTACTTGACAGTTTTCTCCCACTTCAGCTGCACCACAAGGCTTTTAGAGCAAGGGAGGAAAGGGTTATACTCTACCTTTTAAATTGCAACCGTTCCCTGTGGATATATATATTTTTAAAAGAGGTTTGCTCTTAAAAAAGTCAGAATTCCTAGTGGGAAAAGGGCAAATTCTGGAGAGTCAAGCTATCGCCACACTATGTATTCACGAGGCAGGGAAAACTAATTCTGGCAATGCACGTGAATGCAAAAATGTCACTCTCTTGTTTGCGCACATACTCATGCTTCGGGTAAGAACCAAGAGTTTTTCAAGGGGAAAAAGCCACAAACGCCACTGATTTTTAATCAGTGGGGAAAGCCTCGATGGGACCGAGCTCAAAACAAGCTCTTCCATTTCTGTTACCAGATCCAAGAAGCAGATGGAGCCAGGATCTGTATTTTGACACTAAGATCAGAGCCAATATGTATATACATCTATATATCAGTGTACGTATGGATATATACACTGAGAGAAACACACATACACACATCACATGCTCATCTTTTGCATACAAATACCCAAAGCTCCTGTGTGTGTCTATGACAGCAGGGTGGTGATTTCCAACAATTTCTCCATTCCCATGAAAATCAGACCATTTCCCATCAGTTCTGGAGCAGGCTCCAACCCCCCCAGCCCCTGTAGGTGACCCCAGACCAACACAACCAACACCTCCTGTGCTGGAGCCCAGAACCCCACCCCACCCCCCCGCACCCTGGGATGCATCCCTAGCAGCGTGGCCAGCAGGGTGAGGGGGGGATTCTGCCCCTCTGCTCTGCTCTGGGGAGACCCCCCCAGTGCTGCCTCCAGCTCTGGGGCCACCAACAGCAGAAGGACTTTGAGTTGCTGGAGTGGGGCCATGGAGATGCTGGGAGGACTAGAGCCCCTCTGCTGTGAGGACAGGCTGAGAGAGCTGGGAGCGTTCAGCCTGGAGAACAGAAGGCTCCGGGGAGACCTTCGAGCCCCTTCCAGTCCCTCAAGGGGCTCCTTTAGGGACTTTTCCTCCCTAGGAAAGCTGGGGAGGGACTCTGGATCAGGGAGGCGAGCCATAGGACTAGCGAGAAAGGGTTTGCCACTGAAAGAGGGGGGAGATGGAGATGAAATCTGGTGAAGAACATTTTTGCTGTGAGGGTGGCGAGACCCTGGCCCAGGTTACTCAGAGAAGCTGTGGCTGCCCCATCCTTAGAAAGGTTCAAGGGCAGGCTGGATGGGCTTTGAGCAACCTGGTGGAAGGTGTCCCTGCCCAGGGCAAGGGATGGCACTGGATGGGCTTTAAGTTCCCTTCCTACCCAAAGCAGTCTGTGATTCTACAATTTCCCCTCCTTAGGGCCAGCTTTGCCCCCCGGGTTTCAAGACCAGCCCACAGCCTGCTGGGGATAGACAGCAAGAGAAGGTTCGATGGTGACTTGCAAGAACCCTCCACCTGGGTCTGGAAGGAAGGACAGCAAGAGGAGTGGGGCATGGAGATGACCACCTGAGCCTTACAGAAGATGCTCTGGCTGGGACTGAAGGTCACGAAGCTCAACCAGGCAGGAGGAGCTGGGCTGAACTAATAACCTGCTGGGCAGGTACACGCAGATACAGGGTCCCAGACAAATACAGAATTGTAGAGGATCTCAAGTTAGAAGGGACCTATAAAGACAATTTGAACTCCCTGCATTGTCTATTCTACACGTAATATAATATATATACATATAACGCACATTCTATTACATATTTATAGCATTACATACTGCGTTTCCCACAGCATCTCTTCCTCATCCAGTGCTCAGGAGAGGCTCGGCTACATGATGGGGGGAGGTCACAGCCGTCAGGCTCCGACAGCAGGCGACGGTTCCCCTGGGACAGTCTCTGCAGGCTCCATATCCTCATCTCTCCCCTTCCCTTCCCTTTCCCTCTTGGGGTGAGAGATGCCTCCTCCTCTTCTTTCTCCTCCTCTTCTTTCTTCTCCTCCTCCTTCTCCCCCTGCCTGCCCTGCTCTGGTACACAGGAGGCACGAAAGGGGCTTAGAGAAAATAGAAAGTTTGAACATATCAGCTATTTGGGAATTTTTTAAAGTTTCTAACGGAAAAGTCTAAAACCAGCCCCTTTTTGGTAGCCTTTTCCTGAGTCCATCAGGGCAGATCAGCGTTTCAGGAGCGACAGCCACCACATAAAGCCAGGCTCCTTGACAATTGTCAAGTCCTCACTTCAAACCACACAAAACCGCCTTAAAATAATTCTGGGGACCCCTGTCTGTATACTGTATAATATGTAAGTTGTAAGATACGAATTATAATAACTATAATAATATACTGTATAATATAATACTGAATTGAAATACCCTTTCCGGTACATTTCCAAATATTCCAAAACAAAGCCAAAAAAAAAAAATTACCCAAACCAGTCATATGAAGAGAACCAGGCCCTAAAAAACCAGGACAAATAGGTAAAGTTTAATATAACTACAAGGAAAGGGAGACTCCTACAAAGAAAAGCATTTCAGGCAGGGCACAGCACGAAGTGCCTGTAATATTTAGAGCAGGGCTGGAAGGGATGGTGGGAATATCCCGGACACCCTCAAGTCAAACCCCTGGAGTCACCTGTTTTGGGAATGGAGAGTTATTCTCTGGGAAAATAACCCAGAGTTGTGGTCCCGCTGGGAGCTGCAGGGACTGTCTCTGCCCCCTGCAGATACCGGCAAGAAACAGCCACTTCCTTCTGCACCAAAGCCTTCAGCGCCTGGGAAACACCTGCCACATCTGCATCACCTGCTGCTTTCTTTCGATTTTTCAATAAAATTTGGTTATTTCATGCTTCCTAGACTGCTGGGTGTTGTCTTCTGCCCTTTTAAAGTACTTCGTCTAAAAATACCACACATATTCACCTACACAAGTGGGGAGTAAAACGTGCTTTGAATATAACACCTGCCTTAAAAACAAGACCTGGACAGGCTGGAAAGCCAGGCAGAGAAGAACCTGATGAAATTCAACCACGGCAAGTGTAGCATCCTGCATCTGGGGAGGAATAACCTCCTGCACCAGGACAAGTTGGGGGTGACCTGCTGGAGAGCAGCTCTGAGAAAAAAGACCTGGGAGTCCTGGTGGACAACAGAGTGACCATGAGCAGAAATGAGCCATGGTGGCCAAGAAGGCCAATGGCATCCTGGGGAACATCAAGAAGAATGTGACCAGCAGCTCAAGGGAGGTCATCCTGCCCCTCTGCTCTGCCCTGGGGAGGCCACAGCTGGAGCACTGGGTCTAGTTCTGAGCTCCCTAGTTCAGGAAGGACAGGGAACTGCTGGAGAGGGTACAACAGGGGACCACCAAGGTGATGAGAGGCCTGGAGCATCTCTCTGCTGAGGAAAGGCTGAGGGACTTGGGTCTTTTTAATCTGGAGAAGGCTGAGGAGGGAATGGATCAAGGTCTATAAATGAGGGTGGGTGTCAGGAGGATGAGGCCAGTCTTTCTTCAGTGGTCCCCAGCGACAGGACAAGAGATAACGAGCACAAACTTGACCATAGGAAGTTCCATCTAAACATGAGGAGGCACTTCTTCACTTTGAGGGTGGCAGAGCCCTGGAAGAGGCTGCCCAGAGAGGTTGTGGAGTCTCCTTCCAAGGAGACATTCAAACCCCGCTTGGGCAAGTTCCTGTGCAATCTGTTCTGGGTGGATCTGCTCTGGCAGGGGTTTGGACTGGGTGATGTCCAGAGGTCCCTTCCAACCCCACAGCATTCTGTGATAAATACTCTTTTTGCAGCACTTCACACCTGGCCACATTAAATTTCATCTTATTGATTCGAGATGTGGGTTAGGGGTAGGTTTGTCAGTGCTGGGTTGATGGTTGGACTGGATGATCTGAAAGGTCCCTTCCAACCCAGATGATTCCATGGTGTAAGACCACTCACCAGCCAGCAAACCTCTTCTGTTTCTCTCCTGCCTCACAGGAAAAGCCGTTCATACCATATCAACATGACAAGAAAACTCTCAAGGCTTTGAAAAGGAAAACACAGTTGGCATTTTAAACCTTCTCCTGCCAGCTACAGGTAACACCGTACCTTCTCTCCTGTTTTGTCCAAGGAAGAATTAAGGAATAAAAAGTAAAGTGAAAAAAAGTAAAACATGATAGCACCTTCACCTCTCTGGGTTTCAGACTTTCTCATTCCTCTCCTCTCTGCAAGAAACTAATTTTCCTAGAAGTTTATTCTCAGAAGCACTTAAACACAACGAGTTCCTCACCTCAGTGACCTGGTCCACCTCTGCCCCATGGTAGGATGCAAACACCTCCCTGGAGCATACACCCCCCACACCCCAACTCGACCCCGCAGACCTAATCTGTCAGGGTCAATGGGTTCAGGAGCAGAATCAGAGAATCCAGAGCTGAAACTCGCCCCTGCAGACAAAATGCCATCTGGGGAATGACACGCTCAGTGCTCCGTGCAGGAAAAGATGGCAGAATCATTAGTACGTTATTACCGGGGGTATTTTGTTTCTCTAATTGAGGAATTTCAGGTTCAAGATGTCACCGGGGAAATCACATGTAGGGGTCCAGAGCAGCTGAAGACCCATCTCACCACCCCTGACTTGCAAATCTCAAACAAGGGATGCCAAGAAGCAAAATGGTAAAACTCATCCAAGGTCAGGCAGAAGAGGCTGTCTCCAGAAAAACAGAGTCCCAGGGGCTTTCCATTAGCTCTGCCCAAAAACTGGTGGCTTCTTCACATCCCCCTCCTTGCCTGCATTTGTTTTATGATGCTCAAAAAGCGCTGATGGAGTGAGATAAAACACCCACCACAGGCTCCACCTTGTTTCCGCTAGATCCCACAGTGATTTTGCATGATATGAAAATCTGTGGTTAATGAAGAAAGTGCAATTCTCCCTCAAAATGGAAATAAACAGAATAAAAGCTTTCATTAACAGACTGCTGGTTCTGCAAACGGAGACTGAACCTGGCCGGGACTACTCTTTGGCACTGTAGGTCCCCCAGCAACCCTCTCTAGGCATCACAAACTGCTAATAAAACCACATTTTCTACACAACTTGCCAACATTTCTGTGTGTTTAGCTGGATTCTGCTCTTCGCATTGCTCCCCACAGGGGATGCTGAAACAACTCACAACAGAGGGAAATCAATGTGAAAAGAACAGTTCCTGAAAAACCCACAGAAACGACTGAAAAAGGGACACCAAGTTGTGATATTATATTGCTGTTTGCCCTCCACAATGGGAAAACCTTTAGGAAAATTTGTCTGGTTGAAGTATTTTGGCTTGTTACGATGCATGTTCCTAAATCTAAAGCAGCGTGCCCAGGTGGCCAAGAAGGTCACCAGCATCCTGGCCTATACCAGGAACAGTGTGATGGGCAGGACTTAGGAGGTGATCCACCTGGACTGGGCAATGGTGAGACCCTACGTCAAGTGTGTGTCCAGTGCTGGGGCCCTCACCCCAAAAAGGACATTGAGGGGCTGGAGAGGGTCCAGAGAAGGGCAAGGGAAATGGTGAGGTGTCTGGAGAACAGGTCTTGTGGGGAGTGGCTGAGGGTGTTCAGCCTGGTGAAAAGGAGCCTGAAGGGAGACCTTCTCGCTCTCTACAACTCCCTGAAAGGAGGGTGTAACCAGGGGGGGCTCGGTCTCTTCTCCCAAGGAACAGGCCATGGGACAAGAGGAAACGGCCTCAAGTTGCACCAGGGGAGGTTCAGACTGGGTATCAGGAACAAATTTTACACAGAAAGGGTTCTGAAGCCTTGGACTGGGCTGCCCAGGGAAGTGGTGGAGGCACCATCCCTGGAGGGATTTAAAAGCTGGGTTGACACAGTGCTGAGGGACATGGGTTAGTGATGGTCTTTATCAGGGTTATGTTGATGGTTGGACTGGATGATCTTAAAGGTCCCCCAATCCAGCCGATTCTATGATTCTATCCACGGGATTTTGGACGAGGTGTGGGTTTTCTGCCCCACGCAAATCAGTTCCCACCAACAACACAGCAGATAAGGTACTAGTTTTTAAGAACACGTCAAATATATTTTTTTTTCCCCACAGTAAATTTAAATTTTACATCACAAAACAACTGACTCCGGGAACACAGCACTCACCCCCACCTTTCATTACAGCAGCAAATTACTGCCCACTCACCCAGAAACAGAAAAAGAAAAAAAAATATAAAAATCATCATTTGTATTCAAAACAGAAATTTGCTTTTAAACAATTCATCCCACGCATTTTACTGAAACCAAGAAAAGTCAGGTTTTATAGAATTTGGAATGTTTGATCAAACATTTATTGCTCTGTGCTCTTAAATCTCAGCATGAGGAAACCCCGCTTGCTATCTGTCAGATAAACACAGAATAAAACCATAGAATCATAGAACAGTTAGAGTTGGAAGGGACCTTAAAGATCACCAAGTTCCAGCCCCTCTCCCATGGGCAGGGACACCTCCCACCACACCAGGTTGCTCCAAACCCCATCCAGCCTGGCCTTGAACCCCTCCAGGGATGGGGCAGCCACAGCTTCTTTGGGCAACCTGGGCCAGGGTCTCATCTTCCAACCTCAGTCTCTCCTCTTCCAATTTAAAACCATTCCCCCTTGTCCTGTCACTGCCCTCCCTGACCAAGAGTCCCTCTCCAGCTCTCCTGGAGCTCCCTTCAGATCCTGGAAGGCCGCTCCAAGGTCTCCCTGGAGCCTTCTCTTCTCCAGGCTGACCCCCCTGCAGCTCTCTCAGCCTGTCCTCACAGCAGAGGTGCTCCATCCCTCTAATCATACTGGTGGCTCTCCACTGCACCCATTCCAACAGTTCTATGTCCTTTCCATGTTGAGGACTCCAGAGCTGGAACTAGAAAGGGCACTTTTATCCGGCCAAATTCCAGCAAGGACTCTGCCCCAAGAGTCCTGACCAGGAGACAGGCTGGTGCTGCCCCAGAGGCAGGTCCCATGGTCACACCACACCATCATGCCTGGCTGTGCCGGGACGACAGGCACGAGGGCTCTCAGATGGGGCAAAACCTGCTTAGCTCAGCACCACCACACAAATGAGGAATGACAACAGCCTTGCTGGAAGCCATGAGCCTCCTGTTTTGAACAACGCTTCCCACAGCCCTCCAGCATGAAGCCTTGCTGTGAGCCCTCCACATGGACCAGCACCATCAATGCCCCAAAGCATCGGCAAGGAGACACCTGCAGACAGTACCAAGGGACCATCAGGCTTATCCGTGTCCTGCTGGACCATCCGCGTGCCGCTGGGCCACTTTGCTCTCACAGAAGAAGTTGGGAAGGAGCACGTGCATCCAGGAGCACGTCTGTCCTGCAGCACATGCTGGGGTGCTGAGGTAGAGCAGGGGAGCAACTTGATTTATTCTTTTTTTCCCTTCCTTTGTTTTTTAAAGCAGGACATTAATCCTCCAGCATTTGTGGTTCATGATGCTTACCGACAAGGTGCAAAGCAGCGAAACGGAGCAGGAAGGTGCTTCTCTGGGTCAAGGTTCCCCCAGTTCATGCAGCGCGGGCAGGGGAGGAAGCAGCCACTTGCTGAGCTGACTTAAAACAAAAGAGATACAAGGAGGAGAAGGAGGAGGAGGTGGCTGAGCTGGGGCTGGCTCAGGCAGACAAAGCACCCCTGGAAATGACCGTCCCAGCTTCTGCAGGGTCACAGGATTTGCA
>VXBW01001212.1:160953-185774 GCA_013400375.1 Thinocorus orbignyianus
ATGGGACAAGAGGAAACGGCCTCAAGTTGCACCAGGGGAGGTTCAGACTGGGTATCAGGAACAAATTTTACACAGAAAGGGTTCTGAAGCCTTGGACTGGGCTGCCCAGGGAAGTGGTGGAGGCACCATCCCTGGAGGGATTTAAAAGCTGGGTTGACACAGTGCTGAGGGACATGGGTTAGTGATGGTCTTTATCAGGGTTATGTTGATGGTTGGACTGGATGATCTTAAAGGTCCCCCAATCCAGCCGATTCTATGATTCTATCCACGGGATTTTGGACGAGGTGTGGGTTTTCTGCCCCACGCAAATCAGTTCCCACCAACAACACAGCAGATAAGGTACTAGTTTTTAAGAACACGTCAAATATATTTTTTTTTCCCCACAGTAAATTTAAATTTTACATCACAAAACAACTGACTCCGGGAACACAGCACTCACCCCCACCTTTCATTACAGCAGCAAATTACTGCCCACTCACCCAGAAACAGAAAAAGAAAAAAAAATATAAAAATCATCATTTGTATTCAAAACAGAAATTTGCTTTTAAACAATTCATCCCACGCATTTTACTGAAACCAAGAAAAGTCAGGTTTTATAGAATTTGGAATGTTTGATCAAACATTTATTGCTCTGTGCTCTTAAATCTCAGCATGAGGAAACCCCGCTTGCTATCTGTCAGATAAACACAGAATAAAACCATAGAATCATAGAACAGTTAGAGTTGGAAGGGACCTTAAAGATCACCAAGTTCCAGCCCCTCTCCCATGGGCAGGGACACCTCCCACCACACCAGGTTGCTCCAAACCCCATCCAGCCTGGCCTTGAACCCCTCCAGGGATGGGGCAGCCACAGCTTCTTTGGGCAACCTGGGCCAGGGTCTCATCTTCCAACCTCAGTCTCTCCTCTTCCAATTTAAAACCATTCCCCCTTGTCCTGTCACTGCACTCCCTGACCAAGAGTCCCTCTCCAGCTCTCCTGGAGCTCCCTTCAGATCCTGGAAGGCCGCTCCAAGGTCTCCCTGGAGCCTTCTCTTCTCCAGGCTGACCCCCCTGCAGCTCTCTCAGCCTGTCCTCACAGCAGAGGTGCTCCATCCCTCTAATCATACTGGTGGCTCTCCACTGCACCCATTCCAACAGTTCTATGTCCTTTCCATGTTGAGGACTCCAGAGCTGGAACTAGAAAGGGCACTTTTATCCGGCCAAATTCCAGCAAGGACTCTGCCCCAAGAGTCCTGACCAGGAGACAGGCTGGTGCTGCCCCAGAGGCAGGTCCCATGGTCACACCACACCATCATGCCTGGCTGTGCCGGGACGACAGGCACGAGGGCTCTCAGATGGGGCAAAACCTGCTTAGCTCAGCACCACCACACAAATGAGGAATGACAACAGCCTTGCTGGAAGCCATGAGCCTCCTGTTTTGAACAACGCTTCCCACAGCCCTCCAGCATGAAGCCTTGCTGTGAGCCCTCCACATGGACCAGCACCATCAATGCCCCAAAGCATCGGCAAGGAGACACCTGCAGACAGTACCAAGGGACCATCAGGCTTATCCGTGTCCTGCTGGACCATCCGCGTGCCGCTGGGCCACTTTGCTCTCACAGAAGAAGTTGGGAAGGAGCACGTGCATCCAGGAGCACGTCTGTCCTGCAGCACATGCTGGGGTGCTGAGGTAGAGCAGGGGAGCAACTTGATTTATTCTTTTTTTCCCTTCCTTTGTTTTTTAAAGCAGGACATTAATCCTCCAGCATTTGTGGTTCATGATGCTTACCGACAAGGTGCAAAGCAGCGAAACGGAGCAGGAAGGTGCTTCTCTGGGTCAAGGTTCCCCCAGTTCATGCAGCGCGGGCAGGGGAGGAAGCAGCCACTTGCTGAGCTGACTTAAAACAAAAGAGATACAAGGAGGAGAAGGAGGAGGAGGTGGCTGAGCTGGGGCTGGCTCAGGCAGACAAAGCACCCCTGGAAATGACCGTCCCAGCTTCTGCAGGGTCACAGGATTTGCACGCAAAACCATCCAGTTTCAGAGCCGGTCACGCACAGATAAACAGAGAGAACATATCCCACTGCTCTCCACAGAATCTAACATTCCCTGTGTTCTGCAAGAAATGGTTTAGGCAGGAGACCTCTTCCCATCTTCCCCACATAGCACCCAAATAACTGGGTGCCATGTGACAATGGTGCCCCCTGGGACCGGCAGGATTCCCTGCTCCATCTCGCCCTCCATGGAAATAAACCATACTCCGCCGGGGGGGAAATCCTGCCAGTATCAGCCAGAAATAAAGTATAACCTGCCCCATTTCTGTGGAGCAGGAACTGCCTGATGGCTGTGGTCCCTGACCGGCAAAGCCTGGCTGCAGGGAACAGCCCTGACCCTTGGTTGTGCCCAAGAGAGCAACCATCCTCCAGTGCCCTTGTGCAAAGGAGGGCAATAAACCTACCCCCATCACTTGGAAACCTCCTCCTGCAGCACTCATGAGACTATTGAGAAAGTCCTGACAGTTTTTTTCCATCCTCTCCAAAGCCAGCATCAGCATCTTATGCCATCAGGTCCTTCTCTCCTCTGTCTCACTGCTGCCCTCCAAGGGCTCCCACTCAGCCCTTCCACCCTGGCTCCCGTGGGAAGGTGACAGTTGATGCCCCGTGAGCCAGGGTACCACCGTGCTTCCCACTGTCAAATCTAACACCTCCCACCACCCTCAGTAAGGCTCTGTCAGCAGTCTAAGCTCCTATCAGCACATTTTGGGGAGAATCATAAATCGGGTTTTTATCACTCTGTCCTGCTTTCATTCCTCCTTGTTTTCCCTTCACAACGTGTCCAGCTTTAGCTGTAAATAAATATTGAAGTTTCTGGTGAACGGGTTACTGCCAGGGGGACAGCTGCTCCCCGAAGAGACTAGTTTAAAATTGGCAAGACTATTTAAAGCAGAATTTTCAGTTGAAGCTACAAATCTGATAACTGAGGTCAAAACCCACCAGTGACTCGTCTCAACAAACAGCATCCCCACCGATGCAGTGTTATTACAGCACCGCAAGAAGGCACTTTATATTAAAAAAGGCAGCCTTCGACACTGCATTTATCTTTGGAGAAGTCCCTTTGCAACCTGCACCAGTTTTGTGTCTCAGCACATGTCCCAGAGTGCAGAGCTCACTTCCAGCTCTGCCTCCCCAGCCAGATCCAGCACTGGAATCGCGTCATGCTCACCCCAGGACATGGGTACTACTGGAGAGGCTGATGAGCTACTGGGAAGGTGCTCCTGGGGACCCCCAGGTGGGTCAGGCAGATCTCCCCCCAGGGAAAGGGGAACAAGGACCTGCAGGGACATCAGGCACTGCAGGTTATCACCTTCTTCAGTGAGGAAAACACTCAGACATCACCAGGTCTGTCACCTGAAGGTCAGACATAAGCTTTGCTTCACACCCAAATGATATTCTTCCTTTTCTCCAAAGATCAGCAATGTAGAAGATGTGGATCCAGTGCAACCCCACCACAGATGTGCTGCTCCAGCAGGGATGGGGTTACCCCTGTTCAGGACCTCAAGGGCTCCACAGTGAATCAAAAGTCACCGAAACCAGAAACTCAGAATCCCACCTGGGTCCTGGCCACAGTCCAGGGACCCCATGGCACTGCTCACCTCCCTTTGCCCCTTCTCCATCTGATCTGTCCACGTCCTCACTCTGTGCCATTAGAAAACTGAGTGGGTAACTTACCCTGCCTCATGATTGCCCCATCACCTACCCCGCCCCCAGGTCCTGCCACCACCCAGAGACCCCGCTTGCCGCTCTGTCTCCACCCTCCCACACCACACATGGAGCACCCTTGGGCTCCAGAGCCCCCCAGCATCTCTGAGCCATCCCACTGGCCACGGCCACCCCCTAACCACCTCGGCTAAAGCCCTAATTCCTGATGCCCCTCATCCTTTCCTGACCAGGGGGACCCTGGACCCTTCCTGAGGTGGGGGATGAGATGTGCTCAGCCCAGTGGGGCTGAGACCCCCAGCAGACTCCGCTCCAGGCACCCACCATGGAATGAGGGAGGAGGCTACAAGTTACACAAGAGAGGTTTTCTTGAAATAACATAAAAAGCTGAGCAGAATAAAAGTGGTATTAAATTCTCTTGAGGCTGATCTTCACTTCCTAGCGTGACAATTTTAAACTAAAGGATCCAAAATTCAACAAGAATTCCAGATTTCCCCAGCTGGATGTGGAAAAAGGAGGCTCTGCAGGTGGCAGAGCTGGTGTCAGCGCCGGGAGGGGACAAGGGGCTGCAAGAGCACAAAGCACCGCAAGGTGACAGCACAACCCAGTAGGATGAGCTGGTTCCACCCCAGCATCTCAGCACAGGGATCTTTCAGGGATGTTCTGGAGTCCCCACAGGCCTCTGGGTGCTGTGAGCATCTGAAACACATCTGGGGAAAGGGCTGAAATGCCAAGGAGAGAAGCAGCACCAGCCCCACCAGTCCTACTCCAGAGCTCTCCTGACCCCCTGGAGAAGGGTCTGGCTGGAAAACTCTCTCCTAAGTCATCCTTGAAAGTCCTGTCACAAAGACATGTTTGGGCAAGTAAATACCTTCACCACCTTCGATGCTGGGCTCTTGGCAGCAAGATGTCTTCAGCGAGATGGGGTGCTCCCACTGAGCGCTGCAGGGAGCCAGAGCTTGTGGAAGATTGCACCAGGAGAGGGCAACCTCCTCCTGCTGCATCACCAGCTCCCAGCAAACCACCAACAACCACCAGCAGTGAATGGGAACTGTATCAGGACAAGGGGTAACAGCTTTAAATTCAATGATGAGTTCAGACTAGGTTTAGACTAGATTTAAGGAAGAACTGTTTTACGTGGAGGGTGGTGAGACACTGGCCCGAGTTGCCCAGAAAGGTGGGAGATGCTCAACACTCAAGGCCAGGCTGGGCAGCACCTGATCTGGTTGAAGGTGTCCCTGTCCAGGGCAGGGAATGGCCTTTAAAGGTCCCTTCCACCCCAAACCATCCTTCCAGGATCTGAAGGGAGCTCCAGGAGAGCTGGAGAGGGACTCTTGGTCAGGGAGTGGAGTGACAGGACAAGGGGTAACAGCTTTAAATTCAATGATGAGTTCAGACTAGGTTTAGACTAGATTTAAGGAAGAACTGTTTTACGTGGAGGGTGGTGAGACACTGGCCCGAGTTGCCCAGAAAGGTGGGAGATGCTCAACACTCAAGGCCAGGCTGGGTGGGGCTTGGAGCAACCTGGTGTGGTGGGAGGTGTCCCTGCCCTGGGCAGGGGGGTTGGAACTTGGTGATCTTTAAGGTCCCTTCCAACTCTAACCATTCCATGGTTCTATGATTCTATGAATTGCAGCATCCCTGAGCTACAGCACTGGAGAGCAGCGAGATGCTTGGGAATAAAGTACCAGCAGAGCTTCCAGTAGGGTGTTCCGGAAACATTGTTTCTCTGGAGTTTCTCATTCCCTGGGGGGTGACAAACCATTCAGCAGTGCCAGATGAAACACTCAACGCTAAATGCACACTTGGATATTCCCTTCACCTTGTCCACAGAGGTGTCAGAGGTCCCACAGGGATGCGAAGTCATCCACAGCTTTCCAGGTACAGCGATATCATCAGCCCAGCACTGACAAACCCATCGCTAACCCCACGTCCCTCAGCACCTCTGCCTGACTTTTAAATCCCTCCAGGCATGGGGATTCCACCCTACAGAGCATCCTGCCAACTGTAGAAGGGAACACGAGTGAGCAGCAGGAGGCACAGAAAGGAGATGGGAATGATTGGGAGTGGGAAATCCAAGCGACGGGCTCCAGCTCAGTGGCACTGTTGATGACATTTTCCATGGCAGCAGCTCCTGGCACAGCTAAGGGCAGCCAGCTGTCCTGGGGAAATCCAAGCTCCAACAATCACAAAGACACAAAGAAGAGCAAGACAAAGGAGTGCCAGCAGCCAGTGCCTCACCAGGCATGAGCCTGATGAACACAACGGGATGAAGAAACATCCCAAGGAGGATGGGAAGAGGGAGCACTTTGGTACCAAGAGCTGGAAATAGCAAGGACTGACAGCAAGCAATGAGCTGGTCTTGAGGGCGTACGGACAACCATTGTCCACTTGGTCACAAGGAGAACAGAAGCACAAGCCAAGGCCACCTGGGCAGGAGCTTGCTGTGAAGAAAGTAGGCAAAGGGACAACAGGACAATTCACAGAGCAGGGCGGGGAAGGTAACAAATGCTCTGCAGTATCACATTCCCAACTCAAAATATCTTCTGCAAACAAACCCCTCACTTGGAAAGAGGAAGAAAAACCAGCTGAAATACATCAAGCAACAAAACTGACATTATCAGCAGAGTGATTAAAGGGAAAGCTGAGGCACAACTAGTTATGGATCCCTTTAACGCTATAACTACGCCTGGGTCTGGCACTTGCTGGCAGCCTCCTTGTGTGAGCTGCAGCCCCCAGAGCCCCATCGTGGCCCTCACCCACCCAACCACACACCCAGACTCAGCAGTGGGACCACCGACCTCGGTGGCAGTCTCAGTCCTCTCCAGACCTGTATTTTCTGATGCAAAAACTCACCCCAGGAGCAAAAAAAAAACCCTCCCCAGCACTAACAAACCCCTGCTCCTTCCCCCTTTGTGCCGCTCAAAGTTTCTGCTCACCTGCAGACCTCAAAAAAAAAATCCCTGTAAAGTTATGAAGAAACCAATTGATTAAGTCAAGAAGAATAACCAGAGAAGCCAAGCAGCTCATTATCCCAAATCCTAGACCCACACAGCCATGCCGGGCTGTTGGTCTCTGTCAGAATCCTCCCGCGGGTTGACACAACCCCAAGAGGCAGAACAGAGGGATTTCAGGGAGCTTTGTCTCTTCTCTCACCAGCAAATTCCAGCAAGCATTTAGGAAGCAGGAGAAAAGCACAGGGCACACACAGGGGCTTTTCTGGACAGACTTGCTCAGCTTTTCCATGATGTGCTGCTTAAGGACCTCCTGGGTGGCCTTTTGTCCACAAGTGATGAAATTGTGCCCAAAATCTGTTCAATCTCTTTGGATTTTCTGGTTTCCCACAGCGAGTGCTTGTGTTGTACAAAATATTAATTATTCCTGCTTAATTTAAACTCTGACCTGGTAATTTCCTCCTTGTTCTTATTATAAGCAAGATGCCCCTGGGGGGAGGGTTGGCAGGGGAGCTGGTCCTGGCATAGAGGGGAGCACTGACCTATCCAGTTAACTCCTGAACACCAAAACCACCTTCAGTCAGCCCAAAACCTGCACAGGTTCAGGGAATGTCCTGAATCACAGCCTGGACTTCGATCTCTCCTGCCTGGAGCTCCTTGAGCAAGTGCCAAAAGAAGTCACTGACGCCCCCACCTCTCTGATCAATCTCCAAAAGTTGACTTTGGGGAGTTTTCCCACACAATACCCAGTGTTTAAAATAACACCAACAGATTCCTGCCCTCCCCACAAAGGCTTTTCCAACACACACCCCCCCTCCAATCTGACAGCCAAGGAAATAATTCTCCTATATTCCCCATTCATACCATTACTTCCTGTGTCTCATGACACCACCCTAAAAAGAAAAGATATTTTTACTGCCATAAAAACCCATGTATTAACCATAGTCATCAAATACCTTTACGTTCACATCCCCCAAGCCCCAACTGCAGAGAAGAGCAAGCCCGAAGAGCAGATAAAAGACCTCCTTGATCGCCACCGCTCTGTGGAGCTGAAGTCGTTGAGAGGTGTTACCTGCTGGAGAGCAGCTCTGATGAAAAAGACCCAGGAGTCCTGGTGAACAACAGGGTGAACATGAACCAGCAATGAGACCTGTTGGCCAAGAAGGCCAACGACATCCTGGGGGGCATCAAGAAGAGTGTGATCAGCAGCTCAAGGGAGGTCATCCTGCCCCTCTGCTCTGCCCTGGGGAGGCCACAGCTGGAGCACTGGGTCCAGTTCTGGGCTCCCCAGTTCAAGAGGGACAGGGAACTGCTGGAGAGGGGACAGCAAAGGGTTACAAAGACAATTAGGGGCCTGGAGCATCTCTCTGCTGAGGAAAGGCTGAGGGAATTGGGTCTTTTTAGTCTGGAGAAGATTGAGATCGACACCTATAAATGCTTAAAGGGTGGGTGTCTGGAGGATAGAACCAGTCTTTTTTCAGTGGTGTCCAGTGACAAGAGAGGAGGTAACAAGCACAAACTTGTACATAAGAAGTTCCATCTAAACACAAGGAGGAACTTCTTTCCTGTGAAGGCGTCAGAGCCCTGGAACAGGATCTCCAGAGTCTCTTGTGGAGCCTCTGCCTCTAGAGGTGTTCAAACCCCAGCTGGACATGTTCCTGTGGGACCTGCTCTGGCAGGGGGTTAGACTGGATGATCTCCAGAGGTCTCTTCCAATCCCATATCATTTTGTGATTCTGCGAGAGGCCAATGCATCAGCTGACAGAGATCCACAGGGTGATGTGGGAATGATCTGGTAAGCGGAGAAGGCTGGAATTACTCAAGAGCTTACAGTAATACGAAGAGAGGGCAATGGCAGAAATCTGATTTGCAGGAGGGACAAACAGCACAGGGTCACGCCGAGTAGAGCCCCGGCCTGCTCCTTCCACAGGGTGACTGTGTGGAAAAATCAAGTTTACTACAACTTCACCAACACTTTACAAACCCAGTCAGGAACAGGAATGTCAGATTTGGCTCAGCAGAGGCTAGAGATGAGCGGTCCAGCCAGGTCTGGCACTTTTCTGTCCTAATGTCATACTGTGCATTTATTTTAGAGGAATTGAGCACCACACGGTAGCTGAGGAGAGCAGTGAGACAGCAACCTCGGCGCTGCTCTGGCTTTCTGCCACTAATCCACCCGGTATCACTCAGCAGGTTCATCTCCAGCCAAGGGGGATGAGGACAGCAAGCTGTCTCACCTGCACCCATCAGTACTCACTGACCTCCTCGCTCCTTCCCAAATTAGTCCGGATAGAGGGAAACCAGAGCTCCTTCAGTTACAGCAGGGAACAGCAAAGTCTCCATCTCATACTTGGTTTGGGTATAGGTTGTGCCTTTTCTTAAAAATAGAACTGAAAATTAGTCCCGTGGAAATGGCACCTGGGTGCACAACTCGAGCCAGCCAGCAGGCAGATTAAAATCACTTTCATGTCTTTATTTCAAGAGAACTAGTGGGGAAAAGACTCTTTTCATCCACCCCAAAACAGTCTCCAGTATGGTCTTCCATGTACTGGAAGAGGCTCCCCAGAGAGGTGGTGGAGTCTCCTACTCCGGAGACATTCAACACTCCCAAGGACAAGTTCCTGTGCAACCTGCTCTGGGTGATCCTGCTTTGGCAGGTGGTTGGAGGAAATGAACTCCAGAGGTTCTCTTCCAACCCCCCAGCATTCTGTGATTTGCAGTTACCCCGATTCGCCAGCCCTACACCCGCCCAGCACCCCAACAGCAGGGAGCAGAAAGGGGACACCAATGGCTGCAGGAGCACGAAGGAAAGCAGAGTCCCAGCTTATACTCAGGCAGGTTTTATTTCCAGTAGTGATTCAAGCATGGGTCATCTTTAAAACATTTCCAAAAGGAGATCAGGCTTCTTTTTATTATTTGTTTTCAATTAATTAATTCCACACTAACACACTGCTCCTTTTTGGAGGCACGGAGAGAAAGACTCCAAAGGATCCCAGAGCACCAGGAAGCAAGGACACCCCCTTCCCTCTCCTCGGTGCTCCTGGCCTGGAGCCGAAGAGCTGCTCCACATGTGAGGCTGTTACAGTCCTCACCACCTGGAGACACCTTGGAAGAGGCTGTCACCTCCACCAGAGTCCCCACGTCCCCAGGCACCATCAGGGAACACCAAGCTATGAATGGAGACCACCACAAGGATGCTCCTTGTGTCCTTCCCCATCTGGGCAGGCAGCCTTAGGCACAACCGTGCTTTTCTGTCCTCATCCACCCACTGTGACATTCTCCCATCTTCTGGCCTCCTGCAGCCATTGATGCTCCCTCTTTGTGGGCAGAGATCACAGAATCACCATGGTTGGAAAGATATCACTGAGTCCAACCACACGCATGTAAAAAAACCCTACAATCTTGGCCTCTTGAGCATGCCCTGAAGTGCCACATCTACACGTTTCTTAAATACCTCCAGGAATGGGGACTCCACCACCTCCCTGGGCAGGCCCTTCCAGTGCCTGACCACTCTTTCAGTGAACTAATTCTTCCTAATATCTAATCTGAACCTCCCCTGCCACAACTTCAGACCATTTCCTCTGGTCCTGTTGTTATTCCCTTGGGAGGAGAGGTCAGCACCCACCTCTCTACAAGCTCCATTCAGATAGTTGCAGAGGGCAATGAGGTCTCCCCTTAGCCTCCTCTTCTCCAAACTAAATATGCCCATGATCCATACGGCTGCTCGCTGCCCTTCATACCCACCAGCCAAACTGGTCTCAAAGCATCGACCTGGACCTCACAGAGCAGCCCCAGGAAGCACAGGGAATCACTCAGGCTGAGTGGAACCAATGCAGAAGAGTCTCCCCATGAGCAGACCTGAAGGACCCAGGGGCAACATCAGGGAACCCAAAGCCTCATTCCCCTCCTTGTAAACACCCACCCAAGAGCTCTCACAGGGAAACAACACTAGGATTTTCATTTTGATTCAAGCAAAACAGTCAAATCTATTGCAGGTTCATTATTTACTTTAATTAGAAGACCTTTAATTAGGTCTTCATCATCAGCCAGGTGAACACTGAAGTGTAAAGTAATTCACCAATGTCCTCAGCTCAAACACTAGTGCACAAGGGGTCAGTGCCCATTTACAGGGAGTCTTATCCCTTTTTCCAGCCTGGAAAAACAAAAGTTGGGTGTTCCTCTCCCATCCTCCCCCTGGCTGGGATCCCAGCCTTGCCCCTCAAAGAGCTGAGTCAGCACAACCACGAGACACTGCAGGAACCAGCACCCGCACCCAAAATCAGCACTGTTCTCACCCTGTCAGCACGGCCTGAGCTGGCTGAAGCTGGGGAGTCAGCACAGCCAGACACCCTCCCAGCTACAGGACTCGTGTCCTGCTCTGGGATAAGCAATGTTTGCAGGACCAAGGGCTGTCACAGCCGGCTGACCGAGGCCATGACCTGGCACAAGGTCTCATTCATGCCGTGAAACTTCCACCTCCTCCTCCTCCCCGGTCTCCTGTCATCTCCATCAGCACTGACACACACGTAGTGAGGGACAGAGAGTTTACAATACTTGGTGTAATTAAATCTGTAGATGCTAGTGTCCCGGAACACAGCGTACTCAAACAATCGTGGGAAATGAGTAAGTGGCTCACACGCTAATCAACTTCTGTATGACCCTGTGGGACTGCTAATTATACAGAAGTCAGACCACACCAGTCCAGGACTGGGGGTTTGTTCTGTAAACGGAACCACTGGTGCTCTTAACACAACATTAAGGACAGGCTATAAATCAACACCTATAAATACTTATCAGCAGCAACATTACAGGTGATAAACGCCAATAAATCCTTAAAGGGTGGGTGTCAGGAGGATGCAGAGAGTCTTTTTTCAGTGGTGCCCAGTGACAGGACAAGAGATAACGGGCACAAACTTGAACATGGGAAGTTCCAACTAAATTTGAGGAGGAACTTCTTCACTTTGAGGACAGCAGAGGCCTGGCAGAGGCTGCCCAGACAGGTGGTGGAGTCTCCATCTCCAGAGACATTCAAAACTCACGTGGACACGTTCCTCTGGGACCTGCTCTGGGTGACCCTGCTCTGACAGGGGGTTGGACTGGATGATCTCCAGAGGTCCCTACCAACCCCATAGCATTCTGGGACAGACTCTGCCAAGATCCAGACAGCGAGATGCTGCAGCAGCACAGAGCCAAAGCCACCCCAGCCTGCGCAAAACTTCCCCCCACACCTCTACCTGCCTTCCCTGCTCTCACCTCCACACACCCACTCCCTAAAAATACACGGGGGGCATTTTCTGAAGCAAGGTTTTCATTTTAAGCAGAGCATTACAAAAATCAAGCATTTGCTACATCATTTCTCTTGTCTAAGGTCTGCTTTCCAGCATTCAAGATAAGATCTGAGACGGGTTTATTTTAGGACAGAGGAGCATGCAGTTTTTTTACTAAATTCACGTGTTTTGTTTTCTGCAAGGTGAAGCCATGTCTCTCTGCGGAAGAACACCAAACATTAATCCCAGGCGAGTCACGAAGATCGAAATATTTCTAAAATATTCTACTTGTTAAGCAACTAACAGAGCCCTTACACAACGCCGCAATAAAAATACCCTTCTTGGGAGGAACCACAGAAGAGGGACGGGGCTCCACAGCTTTGCAGAATCCAGTTCTCTCAAATGTGCACTAATAAATACCGCAGTGTAGCTTTTTGAGAAAGGGAAATAACACACGGAGGGAGACAGCTCAGCTAAATGTGTGTCACTCATCTTTCGAACTACCCTAAACTCCAGGAGAATGGGAAAGGCACTTGGTTGTGAGCTGATGTTCCCCACTCACTGCTGCATCTGGTGCTTCCCACAGCATCCCCTTTGGGACCTGTGGGCACCATGGACCTGCCACTCACTGCTGCATCTGGTGCTTCCCACAGCATCCCCTTTGGGACCTGTGGGCACCATGGACCTGCCTACAGCCCCCAGCAGACAGGCGCATACATCCTGATAGAAGCAGCATCACAAAATTGCTTCTGCTGGCTCTCTACAATTCACAGGGGCTTTAAAGACCTGCTCAGCACTGCATGGGCCGCTGAGGTGATGGTTGGTCACCCACAGTGTTGTTTAAGATGCTCTGTGTCTCTGAGAAACCACCAGCAATTTTTAATTGCATAGAAAGTCGTCATCTGCCAGGGTTTCCACACAACTGAGCAGGTCCAGAAGAGCGGGTTTGCACGGAGGTATTAAAAAGGACACAGCTGCACGCTGGCACACTCGGACGCACTCTACCTGACTGGTTGTTCCTCATGCGGATGGCTTTGGCCTTGGCCAGCTCCAGGGCCGTCACCCAGCGCTGCCTCTCCACCTCTGAGTTGGCCTTCAAGTGGTAGGTTCTGCCCCCATTGGAAAGCACGATGTTACAAGAGTCCTCTGTATCGATGTGAGCCGTGGAGAGGTTGATGGTTCCGCGACACGTATGGGCCATTTCTGCCTGTGTCCTGCACGGGAACAGAGAAAAAGGACCATCAATGCCTCTGAACCCAGCCTGTGCACAAATCAACACCCACACGCCACCCAAGGAGACACCCCAGGCAGGCAGCAAGCCCACCAAAGCCAGACAATCTCCTCAAACAGGAGAATAAAGGACAAGGCTGCAGCATTTGGATTGAGTTTCTTCCCTTGTATGACCATCACCCCAGTTTTTAGGTGGCCAGTTTCATGGCCTGCTGCACTCATTGCTTCTGGCTGTCCTAAAAGTACAATTGCCACGGGCACATCACTGGCTTACCTCAGTTGCATTGCTGCTTTTCTGCCTTCTCCTCACTATCCCACCTCCAGCATATAGTATTTTGTGGCTCTTTATAGCCTCTACCTTCAATCACTGTCTTTTGCCCAAGTGTGAGAAGGTCTTACATGTGAAGATCCAACTCTAGCAGTTTTACAATTTTACAATCTCCATTTGTAAAGCAACAGCCTGGTGGGGCTGCATTTGGAGCACTGTGTCCAGTTCTGGGCTCCCCAGTTCAAGAAGGACACGGAACTGATGGAGAAGGTACAGCAAAGGGTTACTAAGATGATGAGGGGACTGGAGCACTTCTCCTTCAAGGGAAGGCTGAGGGAATCGGGTCTTTTTAGTCTGGAGAAGAGAAGACTGAGAGGGGATCTGATCTACCCTTAAAGGGTGGGTGTCAGGAGGATGAGGCTAGTCTTTCCTCAGTGGTGCCCAGTAATGGGCACAAAGTGGGATGTGGGAAATTCCATCTAAACACTAGAAGGAACTTCTTTCTTGTGAGGGCGGCAGAGCCCTGGAAGAGGCTGCCCAGCGAGGTGGTGGAGTCTCCATCTCTGGAGACATTCAAAACCTGCCTGGACACACTCCTGTAGACACTTGCTCTGAGTGACCCTGCTTTGGTAGGGGGTTGCACCAGGTGATCTTCAGAGGTCCCTTCCAACTCCAACCAGTCTGTGATACTGTGACCCCTTCAGCATCCACATTAGCTGCTGCTCTCTCCATCGTGAAAGCATCTCCACATCTTCAGACATTCTTAGGTCTCTACAGGCTTTTAGTTTTATCAGAGCTGAAACGATCAGGGTTTTTTTATTTATTTATTTGTCTTCCTCTCTCCTCGCCACCTTTCCCATTTGCCATGGTCATGGCACTGGGCGAGAGCTGGCTTCATGCACAGGGAGAGATGCTTTCTCTTCCCAGAGCACACACAGTGTGGAAGAGCTTCACAGAAACCACTTCTAACAACAGTGTTTTCAGAAGGAACTGTCACTTTAAAAAAAAAAATAAATAAATCACAAAGACTAGTTTTTTTCAGGCTCTTGGGCACAAAAGATAAATGCCTGAGGAGTTCCAAACTGCCTCTACACCCACTGCTGCATTGCAGACGTTGAAAATAGCTCTGAGCATTGAGCCAGCAGCTCCTCAAGTTTTCCCACCAGCTGAGCAGGGACAGCCGCGGCACCACCGATCCCATACAAACACCCCAGCACTGGGGTAAGCCCAGCAGCCACCTGCCTCCAAGGCACACTCCCATGCCAAGGGCTGTCTGTTCTCCAGCCAGGGAGCACAGAGGCTGAAATCTCCATGTCCTTCCAGCCAGCAGGAGCTGGGCAGCACCCAGAAGCCAGGACCTTTGGGCAGGATGATTCCAGCATGTTTTCATTGATCCTTGTTCCATTTTTCCATCTCTTACCCCTCATCTTTTGTTTTGTCCATCCCCTTTCCCATCCTGCTCAGGTCTGCTGCACACCCTCCCTTCAATCACAGGATGGTTTGCATTGGAAGGGACCTTAGAGACCATCTAGTTCCAGCTCCTACCCTGGGACACCTCCCACCAGACCAGCTCCCTCAAAGCTCCATCCAACCTGGCCTTGAACCCCTCCAGGGATGGGGCAGCCACAGCTTCCCTGGGCAAACTGGGCCAGGCTCTGACCTCCCTCAGAGCAAGGAAGTTTTTCTTGAAAATCTTCATTCCTCAGCTACCTTGACACTATTCCCACTGCCCATCCCTCCCCAGAAAACAGGACTGCAATAAATACACCTGTCATTAGGCCACTTCTGGGTCCATAAATGTTCCACGTTTCCATCCAGCACCCACGGATCATTTGCCACTCTGCACTTACCCTGCGCAGAAGGTGGGAACCTTCCCAGCTTGTCCATCCCACCAACCTCATTTAAAGAGCTGATACACAACAGGCATAATTAACACTTTGAAAATTCAATTCCCCCCTTCTGCTGCTGGCTATCACCTCCTATGTCAGTTTAATCTTGCCCAGTATATTCACCATGTTCATCCCCATAAATACTCAAAGGTTCCAGGAGAGTCTTGAAGACTCTAAATCCCCGTAAGCCCAGGTGACCACCCTGGGCAAGAACTGGAAGCAGAATGGTGCTGTCACAGGATACATGAGCCATGGATACTTTTAAATGCCTCTTGTCCAAGTCATTTCCAGAGCCCGACCCTTTTCCTGACATTAAGACACGCTGGAATTGGGTAAGTGTCAGGCGATCATTGGAAGGATTTTGCTGGTATTTCAGCAAAATACATTACTACACAGCTACTCATTGAGTAATTCCTCCTGCTGCAGCAGGAGGAATCTCAGTCATTTGTGGGAATTACTGGCTCCTTCCCTTTCCTCCCCGCAGCCCAGCAGCATAGTCCTCACCCAGGAATGTTCCCCCCAGACCCATCATTCTTCAGTTACTTGGATGGAGCCTGTTTGAAACGCCCCAGGGTTAGAGAAGGAACCAGCATGTTCGGCGGAAGGACAGGCTCTCGTCCCAGCACCGCCAGTCATCACCCTCAGTGTCCTACAGAGCAGCTCCACGTTGTGAGGATGAGCCCCCAGAACCATTCAAAAAGTAACTGGGAACACAAGGTCTAGTGAAGAACTGGTGCTCCTCAAGCATCCAGCTGCTCTTTAAAGCAGCTCAGCCCTTGCTACTTGAAGTATTTTCCAAACAGTACACAAGGATGGGGGAAAACACTTACTTCCAACCGGTTTTGAAGGTCTCAAGGCTAATTCTCACTTGATAAAGCCCCTATCACTGAGAAGAGCTCACCCCAGACACAAGAGCCTGCTCCAGGCTGTGGGAGCATCACAGGTTAAGTTCAAACCCTAGGTACCGTGTGTGGTGACGCTTGCTTGGAGGGGGGACTGAATTTGGCTCCAAATGAAATCAAGCACTGGTTGTCATTTCCAAAGTCATCCTCCTTGTGACACAGCCTGTACTGACAGAGACCAGCAGAGCTCGCTTCCCACTGTGAGAGAACTACAAAACCAATTTTCTCTCCTGCACATTAACAAAGGTCTCCAAGGTGACTCCACTACGCCAGTTTAATTCCTATTAAACAGCTTTGCTCTCCCACCCAGGAAAACTCCTCCCGTAGGGTTTTTTTTAATTCTTTAAGCTGCCTTCCCTTGCGGATTCGCATGGGAAATCACGGCCCATCCATCAGCACCCACACAGCAGGAAGGTCCTGCCCCAGCCCACCAGCAGGCGACCTCCTCTCTCCGCACAGAGGGAAAGAATGAGAGATGCCCTTCAGAGGCGCTCGTGGTCAGACGGATCTGCTTATTCACCCTCACAGCTCAGCTATTGCATAACCCCATGCAGGCAGATTTTCCCCGATTCCCGACTTTCTGCAGTAATCCGAGGGCAGGCACATAGAGGGGGAGCGCATGGGCGGGCGGCAGGAGAGCCGATGGGAGGTTAAACGTGGACACCGAGCACATGGAGGTGGGTGCTGCCAAGTAGCCAGGATTTTAATTCCTGCTCCCCCAGGGGCATCGATGAGATTCTGCCTTCAGAGAGACAAAACTACACCTTATGGCTTGCTCCCAAAGGCACTCCGGTGAGAGCAGTGCTGCTCACAGATATGTTAGGATGGTCAGAAAGAAGATTTCTTACTCCAAAAGCACAAATAGAGTTTATCATGACACCAGCTGCCAGACCTGCTCTGGATGCAGGCTCCCAGTTCCTGCACACCTTTTATCACAGCCATCAGAAGATGCTGCTCTGAAAACAGCCACATTTGCTTTTTTTTTTTTATTTTGACAGCACGTAGGATGCAGTAATAGAGGTTTTAGATCGGTACCACGGCTCAGGGACCCCACTCACAAGTGCAGCAAAGCTCTTCTATCACAGCAATTTGCAGAATGCTGAATTTTGCAAAAACCTTCCAAGATGAACTCTTTTTGACTGGAAAAGCTGCTCCAGCTACTTTAATTCCACAATTCTACACATACAGAGCTTGACAAGACAACTTATCAGCACCAGTTACTTTAAAAGGCCTTCAGTATAAAAATCTTGGAGTCTCAATTTTAGCAACTGACATTCTGCAGCCTGCCAGATGAGCTAGCTCCATTCCAGCGTGCAATAAAAGAACAGCAATTCATGATTTAAAGACCTGCTTTCCTGTTCTGAAGGAATCCCTGAGCCACCCGAGGCTACTCCTGCGCCAGCTCTATGGGAGAGAATAACACCTCCTGCTTTTCAACGACTGCCAGAAATCTTACCATATATAAAACAATGAAATTCCTCTGGAAAAGCTCGTAAGACAGATTTATCAACAGAACAAAGAGAAGGTGGTGAAGAAGCAGATAATAAAATGGTTTTCATCTGCCAAATCCACAGTTTTGGTTTCGGTGATACCACAACAGCCAAAGACTTGGCTTCGGATGCGGGGAGGAAGCCGCCCACAAGGATTTTGTAACTGGAACTGCTCTACCTGCGTGGCCCTGCTGGGCGTTAACAGGACACAGCAAGTGATACCCAGCGCACATGATGGGGGCTGCTAGAAGTTCTCTGCTAAGATTTCCTTTCTACCAGCAAGGTCCAACACCATTTCTGGGCAGCTCTGTCTGCCCTAAAACTTGACTGCTCCTTCTCTCATACTTCAGATGGGATGAGAACCCCAACAGGGAATGGAGACTGCTCGGCACAGCACTCGTCTTCCTGGCTGCCAGCAGGATCTCGGCGGGTTTTATAGCTCCAGCACCAACACTGAGACCACAGCAGACATGTCTGCAGCCCTGGCAGCTTGAGAGCCACTCGGGCTCAGCTGAGCAGGCAGGTACGACATGGGCTGAGACCTTCATAGACTCACAGAATGGTTTGGGTTGGAAGGGACCTTAGACACCATCTAGTCCCACCTGGGAGACATCTTCCACCAGACCAGGTCCTTCCAAACACCGTCCAGCCTGGCCTTGAACCAGGGATGAGGCAGCCACAGCTTCTCTGGGCAACCTGAGCCAGGCTCTTACCACCCTCACAGCAAAGAAGTTCTTCCCCACATCTCATCTCCATCTCCCCTCTTTCAGGTTAAAAACCTTCCCCATTATCCTATGGCTTCCCTCCCTGATCCAGAGTCCCACCCCATCTCTCCTGGAGCCCCTTGAGGGACTGCAAGGGACTCTAAGGTCTCTAAGGCCTGCTCGCAGGTTCCCAACATCTCTCTGCAGTGCTGGGCACCCTCACAGAAAAAATCCAAACACAGTTTAAGTTATATCCAGGAAAATGACCTCCTGAGATATGCTTGCTCTCTCTTCCGACCGATCTTCCTCCTATAATCTCAAAATCATTTGCCTGCTAGAAGCATCGGTAACCAATACACCTGGCTCTGCATCATAAATGCTGAATCCCCATCTCATCGCTCTCATGGCCATTCCCAATTTGCTGGGTAAATGCAGGTCCCTGCAGGGTTCACACTGGTCTCTGGGCATCTCCAGCAGTGTCTCCAAGGAGCACACGGGGAGCGGCACTTACAGACTCAAACATTCTTGTCTTTCCTATTGCAGTGTATCCTTCACTCGAGGGGGGTTGCTCCCTGCAACAAGAAGTAAAATGTGAGTATTTCACTAGAGGCTGCACCTGAACCTTTCAAGTCTGATCACACAGTGAGAGCACACAGCCATGGCACAGGCAGGACACTGAACCCAGCACCATTCTCCAGCAGCACTTGAGTCATTCCTCTCTTACGAAGGCAGCACCCATGGCTTCAACAGAAACCTGCTGTGAGAGACAAGCCCTGGCAGCAGGCAGAAGGCTCAGCAGACACTACGCCATGTGCCAGGTTATCATTCAGCTGCCTGGTCACCACTTACCAACCGGGAAATATTTTCTCAGCATTTACAGGACAATCTGCTGCCGTTGCTGTGCAATCTTTGGGGGTTGTTTTTCCCCTCCCTTCAATGGTTACCACAGCTCTAACAGCTCACCACAAGCAGCTGCCCCACCACTGAGAAAACAACAGACTCAGAGAATGAGATTGTGGCTGGACAAGGTCCTGAGCTAGCTGAGCTGGTTGCTTCTGCTTGGAGATTGGACTTGAGGCCTCCTGAGGTGCCTTCCAGGCTCTGCCCATGTACCATCTTCTCATTATTTGGTTTCTGATGCTTAAAACTTGGTAAGTTTGCCTTCAGCTCTCTGGATACTGATGGAGGATGAAGAGAGGCCACACCAGGTCTCTGGCTTGCCCTGGAAGTGCTGGGAGAGCACTGGTGATTCCTCTGGACGCTTCAGGCTGTTTCATAGACTCCCTCCCTTCCATGGTACTCAACCCCCTGTTAAAGCAGGTCCACCCAGAGCAGGTTGCACAGGAACGTGTCCAGAGCGGTGTGAACGTCTCCAGACATGGAGACTCCACCACCTCTCCGGGCAGCCTCTTTGAGGGCTCTGCCACTCTCACAGGAAAGAAATTCCTCCTAATGCTTAGATGGAACTTCTTATATACAAGTTTGTGCCTATTACCTCCTGACAGCCACCCTTCAAGTATTTATAGCTGTTGATCAGTTCCCCCCTCAGCCTTCTCTTCTCCAGACTAAACAGACCCAAGTCCCCCAGCCTTTCTTTAGCAGAGAGATGTTCTAGGCCCCTCATCATCCTCATAGCCCTAACACTTGGTTTCAACAACACTGGGTTTGTATCGACCCCTGAGCTTTCACAGCAAGACGATGAGTTTAAATCATTTCCATCCTGCTCTCCGGAGAGGAGTGCGAGGCAGGAGAAATCCACAGAGCAGCAGACGGACTGCAAAGAACACATCCAGGAGGCACTTCCAATGAGTGAGAGGGAAGCCTGTTCCTACAGCTGCTTGGGGCTCCCGACAGCCCATTCCCTCCCACGGGGAAGATAAATCCCCAGCATTTGCACCTCTGGAGTGGTAGTTCAGCATCGGGGTTGAGACGTTAGAAAGTAGCCCTGAGAAAAGGGACTTGGGGGTGCTGATGGATGAGAGGCTGGACATGAGCAGGCAGGGTGCACTTGCAGCCCAAAAGGCCAATCCCATCCTGGGCTGCATCCAAAGCTGTGTTACCAGCAGATCCAGAGAGGGAATTCTGCCGCTTCGCTCTGGTGAGACCCCACCTGGAGTCCTGTGTGCAGGGCTGGAGCCCTCAACATAGGAAGAACATGGACCTAATGGAGCGGGTCCAGAATAGGGCCACGAAGATGATCAGGAAGTTGGAGTACCTCTGCTATGTGGTCAGGCTGAGGGAGCTGGGGTTGTTCAGCCTGGAGACAAGGAGGCTCCGAGGAGACCTAAGAGCAGCCTTCCAGGACCTGAAGGGGCTACAGGAAGGCTGGGGAGAGTCTGTTCACAAAGGCCTGCAGTGACAGAACAAGGGGCAATGGCTTGAAGTTGGAGAAGAGCAGATTTAGATTGGATATTAGGAACAAGTTCTTTCCTCTGAGAGTGGTGGAACACTGGAACAGGTTGCCCAGGGAGGTGGTTAAGGCCTCTTCCCTGGAGATATTCCAGGTGAGGCTGGATGAGGCCCTGGGCAACCTGGGCTAGTTGGGGGTGTCCCTCCAACTGCAGGGAGGTGGGACTAGATGACCTTTGGAGGTCCCTTCTGGCCTGGATGATTGTATGATTCTATCCTGGTCCCAGAGTGTCTCTGTAGGGGGGTGCAGAGGAGCATCACCCCCCACAAATCACAGCAGGCACACTTAGCTGTGCTCCTGCCCTGCACAGTGTGACCTGGGGTACAGGGCTGAAACAGAGCAGGCACTGCTGTAACTACCAGAAAAAGCACAAATGCACATTGAAACTCATTTAACCGTGGGCGCTTTTCTGACGGAGAAGAGATGCCTCACCAGAAACAGGGAGGAAACCCAGCTACAAATGGTTGCAAAGCACCCCCACCCCACCCCCCGAGTCTTTTAATTGTTGCTATTTCTACTAACATTTCAAAGCAAGCCAGGCATCTAATCCAGAAATCGTGCAGAGCTCTCACGCTCTTGTTTGCACAACACAATTATTTCATTTCTATTAACCTTGTGCACAACACAGAAACCATTCGCCAGTGGGCACAGCGTAGGTGTTTGACCCCTCTTATCTCTTTGCTCCTGATTACACTGGGACCAGTCTGGTCCCTGCCTCTGCCCTCTCCACTTACGGCCACCTCGAACCTTCACAGGTTCAGACAAAACCCCACTTTTTAAATTTCTGTGTTCCCAGCGAGAGACAAAAACTGGGAAGCCTCACAGCCAGGCTGCTTCCTGTGGCACCAACCTCTGCTGACTAAGAGATTAAAACCTATTTTTTCTACTGTATCTTTCACATATTAAGGTGAAACCAGTTTATTCGTTTTCCCATCACACTGGAAATTACCAGATCATTAACCAAGTCAAGAGCTCTGCAGCCACAGAAAACTATTTTTAATTAGCCATGTAACTGGGAAATGCCCTTCAGAGACTGGTGCTGGCAGAGGCAGGGACAGAAATGAAGGAGAGGGAAACAAAACCAGCAGAACTGAGCAATTCAGTAGATGGGGACAGAAAAGAGGAGACGCTGACTGGATTCACACCACCACCACCCAGCCCACAACAACAGCAAAGCACTGCAATACTTCCAGCACCGTTGTGTTTCTCTGAAGATGATGCAGAAGAATCACCATGGTCCACACGGGTAATCAGGCTTATCCTTAACTAATTGAGGACTGTAGTTTCTCTTGGGAGATTTTGTTTTATTACCATGAGTAGGGGCAGCACAAACAACGACGCAGCCACGACTCTCTGTGGCAGAAAAAAGGCTCGCTCTTCCCATGGGACTGCTCCTCGCTCACGTCCCACAGAGCATAAACCCCCTCTTGGACAACAAACGGGGATTTCCATGCAGAATTCAGAGTCCAACAAGGCTTCTCCGGATGAGGTCAAGCTCTCCCACCCTTTGGTGATGCCGCAGGGACAGGAGCCGCGCTCCCCATCTGGCCCGGCCAACAAAGGGCTGTTGTACCACCACCGCGTCCCCGGCTCCCTCCTCCCATCTCCCCAGAGCCCGAGCAGCTCATCCATGCTGAGACTCAGAGCTCTATTTCACCATCACCGCCACCCTGTCCTCGGAACGGGAGCGTTTTTTGACGTACTCCATGCAGAGCAGCCCCAGAGCTGGGTGACAGAAACCCATCACTACACACTTCCCCATGAACTGGGATTTTGCACATCCTTTGCTCAGAATAACTGGGGTTATAAAGCCAGTGAAATCTCTGCATTCGCTTTTATGTATGAGAAATTCTCTAAAGCATTTGAAAATTAGTTTTATTTGGAGCCAAAAGCTCACACGCCTGAAGTTGGGGGATGTAAGCACAGACATCAAACCTCTGCAGGTTATGACTCCCGCTTGGTTCAAGAAAATAGAATTTTTCTTGAGGACTCAACTTCAGAACCAAAAGCCCAGAAGAAAGCAGGTGCATGGCTCGGGAGCTATTTTCCCAGCTGGCAGAGTCAGCAATATCCAGGTTCAGTGTATCACAGGCTGGTTCGGCACAGCTCTCAGCAAACCCCAAGCGCTGCCTGACAAACAGCTCCCGCTTCTTCATTTCCTTCCTCTTCATCCCTTCACCAAACCTACCAAACCACAACCACCGCCCCTGCAAGCATACGGCAAGCGTTGTACTGAGATTTCCGCAAACACGATACGCTTCACTTCTATTTAAAGGTCCGTTAATCTGCAACTGGCTGCAGCTGGGATGGGCACGGATTAGTAACGACGAGATTTAAGGGGAAAAGCCTGCAATCCAGGCTGTAATCTTCACCCGCTGCAGGGATGCTGGCTGCTGGGGCACCCACCACCTCTGCACACTAGGCGATGATTTCAACCCCCCAGCAGCTTCTCAAAGTGCCTTCTGGAACAAACCATCATCCCCAAGCAAGGATTTAGGGGTGACATTAACTGCAAACGTCTCCTCTAAATAGAGGGATGCAGTAGGAGAATGAATCTGGATTTCACACGCCTCTCTCCACTGCTTTCCACTCCAGCCTGGCTGCAGCACATTCGCCAGGTCAGGGCAAGGAGAAACTTGGGAGATGCTCCTGCAGCACATCATTTACAAACAGACCATGTCTCCCCACGCTTCACAGAGCTGGGGGAAAAAATCCCTACAAAGGAGCTCAGGGAAGGTGATTTGTCAGAAAGCTGTTCTCAGGTGCATGGAAGGCACCACGCTGCTCCCCGCGGCTGTGTGCCATCAAGCTTTAATGCCAAAGCTCAGGAGCACGTTTCACCTGCGTCAGCACTTTGTCTTTAATGTAACACCAAGCCTCAGAAAACTCACCGCTGGCGAAGCGTACAGGTTTAATAGACGGTCAGGTCAAGAAAATCAACAACCCTGCCACGCTGAAACGTTTCTGGAAACAGCCAGGCTTCCACTCCTTCTGCTTTTCTTCAATAAAGGTGAGACAGACCTGCCGGCTCGATGCCTGAACCATCCCGTATCCCCACATCCTTGTCAACAGGCCATCTCCTCCCAATATATAATATATCCCAGCAGGGCACCTGAAAACAGGGACTCATTTCCTGAGAAAACAGTACGTGAAGCATATATAAATGTACAAAGATCTAGAGATGCTTTCATCGCTGAGAACGGATGAAATTCATTGATGTTCAGCCTAGAGAAGAGAAGGTTCTGGAGAGACCTTCTAGCAGACTTCCAGGATCTGAAGGGAGCTCCAGGAGAGCTGGAGAGGGACTCTTGGTCAGGAAGAAGAGTGACAGGACAAGGGGTAACAGTTTTAAATTGGAAGAGGGGAGAGTGAGATTGGATATTAGGAAGGAATTCTTTGCTGTGAGGGTGGCGAAGCACTGGACCAGGTTACCCAGAGAAGCTGTGGCTGCCCCATCCCTGGAGGGGTTCAAGGCCAGGCTGGATGGGGCTTGGAGCAACCTGGTGTGGCGGGAGGTGTCCCTGCCCTGGGCAGGGGGATTGGAACTGGATGATCTTTAAGGTCCCTTCCAACTCTAACTATTCTATGATAACTGAGTAGAGAAGAGCCTAAAATGAGGGGAGGAGGACCTGCTCTGGCAGGGAGTTGGACTGGATGATCTCCAGAGGTCCCTTCCAACCCCTTTATAATTTTGTGATCCTGTGATTGCTGACATCAGAACCACACAATACTTGCCCTAGTTCCCTGCCCCTCACTCCCCAAAGAGATGTCCTTCTTCTGCAGAGCTCCCACCACATTCTCCCACCTCAAATAAAACGATACTCCAAAAGCAATCTATGCAGATGCCTCTCCTGTGGGATTAGCCTTTATGATACCTTTATGACCCTCCCATGTACATAGGGCAAGTTCTCCTCCAGGAGAACTCAGCAGTGGTCAGCAGGAAGAGCGGATGCAGACACGGTCTGGCAAAAGGACTTTGTGCTAAGGTTTCTTAAATGAAAAAAAAAAAAAAAA
>VXBW01001212.1:191739-214781 GCA_013400375.1 Thinocorus orbignyianus
AAAAAAAAGCAGTGAAATGTCCTTTTCTCAGTGAAGCGAGCTACATCCCATCGTATTTCTGCTTGGGTATGACACTAAACTAAGCTGTTCAGACAACACCACCTGCACACAGGAGCAGATTCTTTTTATAGAGATGTGCTGCAGCAGCAGTGCTGCCGTTGAGATTACGCCAGAGAGGCCAAAGGAGCACTTTGCACCAAGCAGCATCACCTGCTTTCACTCAGCTCAGTCGCTGCACTCCAACCGGACAGGTATTTTAGGTATTTCTGCTGGGTTTTACCTCATTAGAGTCACAAAAACGCTCAGGGGGCCGGAGCACCTCTGCTATGAGTACAGGCTGAGGGAGCTGGGGTTGTTCAGCCTGGAGACAAGGAGGCTCCGAGGAGACCTAAGAGCAGCCTTCCAGGACCTGAAGGGGCTACAGGAAGGCTGGGGAGAGTCTGTTTCCAAAGGCCTGCAGTGACAGGACGAGGGGCAATGGCTTGAAGTTGGAGAAAAGCAAATTTAGATTGGATATTAGGAACAAGTTATTTCCTCTGAGGGTGGTGGAACACTGGAACAGGTTGCTCAGAGAGGGGATTGAGGCCCCTTCCCTGGAGATATTCCAGGTGAGGCTCAATGAGGCCCTGGGCAACCTGGGCTAGTTGGGAGTGTCCCTGCGACTGCAGGGAGGTGGGACTGGATAGCCTTTGGAGATCCCTTCTGACCCGGATGATTATATGATTCTAAGCTCACCCTTGACACACCAGCATGCTGCTGCCTTTGCTTTCGCCCTGCACGAAGTCAACAAACCTCCCTTTAGCAACCGCAGCAGAAACATTGAGGGCAAAAGGCAGCTTTGCAACACCAAGGAAACGCCACCCCTAAAAGCCCATCACATCTCAACCGATCCCACAGCTCTTGCACGTTGTGCTGCTCCCCTCCCCGCGGGCAGAGGTACAGTCAGCGAGAGGGGAAAACAGGCAGCGGTGCCATACCCACACTGCAAGGTAAACATCAAAAATTGAGCTTGGCCTTCCTGTCAGATGCTTACTGGATTAAATACAGATCCTGCATCTGAATTTAGCTACCCCTTCTGGGATGCAGAATGGCTTTTGTTAAGTGAAAGACTTGGTTTCTCCACTGTGAGAGATGTTCTCATTGTCACAAGAAAATCTATACCAGAGAGAAGTTCTGATACAGATTCTCATGTATATTCGGTACAACATCTGGTCTTAATTCTGGTACAGGATATGAAGATACTTTCTAGGAATAGAAGAGCATCACATGAGGAAACGCTGAGAGACTTGGGTCTGTTTAGTCTGGAGAAGAGAAGGCTGAGAGGGGATCTGATCAACACCTATAAATACTTAAAGGGTGGGTGTCAGGAGGATGGGGCCAGTCTTTTTTTCAGTGGTGACAGGACAAGATGTAACAGGCACAAACTTGACCATTGGAAGTTCCATCTAAACATGAGGAGGCACTTCTTCACTTTGAGGGTGGCAGAGCACTGGAAGAGGCTGCCCAGAGAGATGGTAGAGTCTACATCTCTGGAGAAATTCACACCGCCCTGGACACGTTCCTGTGGGATATGCTTTGATAGGGGGTTGGGTACCACAGAAGGGAGGGAGTCTATGAAACAGCCTGAAGCGTCCAGAGGAATCACCAGTGCTCTCCCAGCACTTCCAGGGCAAGCCAGAGACCTGGTGTGGCCTCTCTTCATCCTCCATCAGTATCCAGAGAGCTGAAAGCAAACTTACCAAGTTTTAAGCATCAGAAACCAAATAATGAGAAGATGGTACATGGGCAGAGCCTGGAAGGCACCTCAGGAGGCCTCAAGTCCAATCTCCAAGCAGAAGCAACCAGCTCAGCTAGCTCAGGACCTTGTCCAGCTACATCCTGAGCTTCCTCCACCTCTCCAGGACGCTATCCCAGTATTTGTCCCCCAGTCCCAACTAAAACACGTCTCCTTGTGTGCCCATAGCCCCCTCCTGTCAGAAGCAGAGGCTCTGTCTTCTCCACACACCCATCATGTAGCTCTGGAGGTTTCCCCTTCTCTTCTTCCACCCCAGATTGAGGGCACCCACATCCCTCCATCTCCTCATGGAAAACCCCGAATTGGATCCAGCACCCAGATGGACCCCCCCAGTGCTGAACAGAGGGGACGGTCCCTTCCCTCCACACACTGGCCTCACTTCTGCTAACAGCTGGACACCACATTGGCCACTCAACTGCCTGCTAGCCAGTCACCCCAAGGCTTGCACTTGCCTCTACTGAGCCCCACGAGGCCTTCACCACCCTGTTTCTCCAGCCTGTCAGGGTCCCTCTGAAGCCCCAGCCTGCCTTCTCTCGCAGTGACCTCTCTGCCCCACTGCTATCAGCCACAGACTGGCCATGAGCACGCTCGCCCATTAATAAAGACATTATAAAGCAAATACTGGGACTAATGTGGCCTAATCCTACCATGTCTGGAAAAAAGAAAAGAAAAAAAGAAAAAAGTTACACATCCAAACACTGCAGACTAACAAACAGCACTGCTCATGGATCCCTGGTGAGATGTACAGCTGTGGTGAGCAGTGGCACCACTGCAGCTGCAGAACAGGGTCCTACCTGTGGCCACAGGCAATGAAGGCAGGACACAACACAGCAGCGTGAGTCAAGAGCACATCGTGCTCGCTGAGCATGAAACCACACAGGATCAAGATGATTGTCACCTTTTGTACCATTGAAAAATGGCCCTCGGGTCCAGTACACCCTTCCCTCTGGCTTACAAAAACCCCATCCCAGGAGAGATTTGAGGATGTGGAGCCCTCATCAGTCTCACCCCCACAGACTGTGGATACAACTGGCAAGAAAAGGAAAAATCACTGGGGTGAAAAAGTCACGTATCAGTTTCACCTGACCACATGCTACAAACCTGCAGTAGTTCTTGCTCCACCAGCTCTGCTGGGGAACAGCCCAGGGGTAACTCGGGAATAACAGACAGCAGATAAACAGCATCCAGCATCAGTCACAGCAACATCTGGGAACAGCAAAGCTTGACGGTCTCAGGTTTTTTTTTAAAAATAAAGGTACAGCCCTTGCATGAAATCAGGGAACTGTCAGAGTTGGAAGGGATCTCTAGAGATCATCCAGTCCAACTCCCTTGGTCAAGCAGGATTGTCCAGAGCACAGCACTCAGGGCTGCATCCAGGTGGGGCTTGAAGGTCTCCAGAGAAGGGGACTCCACATCCTCCCTGGGCAGCCTCTGCCAGGGCTCTGACACCCTCACCCCAAAGAAGTTGTTCTTCAGATCTGAATGGAACTTCCCATGTTCCAGCTTGTGCCCACTGCCCCTTGTCCTGTCACTGGGAACCACTCCATCCTCCTTCAACCCACCCTTCAGACACTTGTGAGCATGAAGAAGGTCTCCCCTCAGCCTTCTCTTCTCCATGCTCAAGAGTCCCAGCTCTCTCAGCCTTACCTCCTCAGGAAGATGCTCCAATCCCTCCAGCATTTTGGTTGCCCTACGCTGGACTCTCCAGCAGTCAGTTCCCTGCATGTGAGTCAGCAGGGAACTCCCTGTCCCTCTGGAACTGGGGAGCCCAGAACTGGAGGCAGGATTCCAGTTGTGGCCTCCCCAGTGCAGAGCAGAGGGGAAAATGACCTCCCTCAACTTACTGGCCACATGCTTCCCTACACAACCCAGGATTCCACTGGCATCTTGGCCACAAGGGCACACTGCTGGCTCATGGACAATTTACAGTCTACCAGGACCCCCAGAGCCTTCTCCTCAGAAGTGCATTCCAGCAGGTCTGCCCCAACCCAGATTTGTTCCTAGAATTCTTCCTCCCCAGGTGCAGGACTTTACACCATCGCCACCTCAGGTGAAAAGAACTTCAAACCAGAGGCTGAAACTTAACTTCATTAACTCCTAACAAGCTGCAGACACAGGTGACTTCCCACCTGCTGCACATCATCCATTTTTATTAAAAATATATTTATTTTTATTAAGGTGCTGCTTTAACCATGTAATACCCACTCAGGCGCAGTCCATCTGGAGATAAGGAACATGGCTCTGTTCTGCTGAGCACATCCCAGTTACCTACATCCATCCTGGAGTGAAACACTCCTAAAACTCACCCTCTCTTCTCAACTGGGGCCGGTGCATTTCTCACCCGTTTCCAAGCAGAGCCATCTCTTCTGACAGTTGCAGAAGACCTGAAAAAAAACGTTTGTGGAACCACCCCTGCGCATTTCACAGAGAAAGAGAAATTTCAAAAATCACGAGGACTCGCAGAAGCGGCAAATGAGTTGCCATGGATATTTTCTGCTGTGACAAATACTCTTAATTCTGCACTGGAGTGAGCAACAGGCTCAAAGCACCCAGTCAAGCTGGGTACTGCCCAACACCACAGTCCTGGAAACAGCCTGGAAATCACCAACATCACCAGGAGCATCCCTGGCCCGGCCAGGGCTACCTCTGCAAGCCTATGCTATCACATCTGACAGCTGTGCCATGGAAAGAAAGTGGCTTGCTGCACTTTAAAAGACCAGACTGCTGTGGTGTTTAGGTACCAGTACTGACCAGCAATCCTACATATAGTGATTCTATGGAAGCAGTAGGTGTGAAGTACCATATTTTCCTGCTCTGCTCCTTACAAAGCACCCAGCAGAAACCCGCTCGAGCTATTAACAACAGATTAAGAATCACTGCTTTGTGCTAAAGAAGGCAGAGAGAGAGGCACAGGCTCCCACCACACCATATTTATTTTCACATGCACTGCAGAAGCTGCTTTAAACTGCTGTGTGTGCCCAGACAGGGCTCTTTCTTTAGAGAGATTTGGAGAATTAAGACTATTTTTAGGGAATGAAGGACCTCCCCCTGAGTCACTGTAGGGACATACATTTAACTGGTCACGATTTTCAAGGCAGAAATACCCTTGAAGTGTTAGATAAAAGGTTAAGGGCGGGGGTGGGAGAAACCCCAACAATGGGAAAATTGACAGAAATACAGTTTGGCCAAAATTAGCCAGAAAGGAAGGATGCAAAGGGGCAGAGACACACAAGAGCTTGTTCCTAACACACAAAACGCAAACCAGTCAATATCACTGACACGGCAAAACTCTCCCCGCTGCCAACATGAGCACTGAGAACTGCATGTTATGACCTGCCAGCAGCGATGTTGTACAAGCAACATCCCCTGGTGACAGCGGGAGGCCAGGATAACCGGGACCATCAAGCCGTGTTCCAACTCCAGTACCCACCAGGAGCCCACACTGGCAAAGGTGAAGGGAGCTGTGTAAGCGCCTGGAAGGGGACCAAGGAGGATAGTTGTTCTGCTGTGATCCCGGGGCTGCTGCTGATGATGGAGTCATGCCCCTGGGTACCACGATGTCAATTTGCATCTCTAATTCAGAGGCTGACTGGTCCCGGCACCGGCATCCTGCATGTGAGTCAGCAAGCACTGACCCAACAGCAATAGCATGTCCAGCTTCATTATCCTCCAGCCTCAACTCCCCCTGCGCAGCCTGAAGCCATCAGACAGAGAAATATTAAAAAATTAATTATTAAACAAGCTTTTTGACTGAAACCAAACACAGGCTGATATAAGACATAGAAACATCCCTTCCAAAGTGCCACAGGAATGACTGAAATAATTGAAGGAAGACCTGAAGGGAAATTTAACACCTCCATCAGCTCAGGCTTGGAAGCACTGTCCTATTTAGGGGACAAACCTCAGGATGCCACAGCACAGCGAGCTGGGACAAATCACATTTCAGGGTGATGGAAAGCTGAGCTGTTGTTGGCCATCAGCGCTACAGCTGAGAGACCTAGGGGACACAGGGGCTCTGATGTCACCCTGTACTTATGTTACCTAAAACTACCTGTGTAAGTTACCCAGCTACGATGCCATTTACACCTAAGCACCAAACAATACAGAAAATAAATTCAACAGCCTGACGTGCTGCAACAGAAGAATCCTCCTACGGATAACAAAGTGAGTTACAGAGCTCTACACACCGCACATCACACAGACTGAAAACCCCTCTTTGGGAAGAAATTAGGCAGGTTAAAAGGAAAAGCTGCAAGGGAAAACACAGCAAGTTCCCCACGTTTCTTCTCACAAGGCAGATCAGCTCCTTTGGCAGTGACCCACCATGCGGCCAGAGGATGACAGACCACACCAGTGCAAATTTAAACCTGCAACTGGAGCTAAAAGAAGTCACAACTGAACAGGTACTACCCTGGGAGAAGACAAGCACAGGAGCTACAGCCAAAAGGCAAGTGAAGCCCATCACCTCCACGTGCATGGAGCAGGAGAGACAGCCATACAGCTCCTTCGCAGCAGGCACCCGGGGGAGACCAGCCTGAAGGCTACCAGCAGCTCCACAGGGGCATGGGAAGCCACCGCTGTCACCAGGCAACAGCCAGCCCACGCCAGCCCTCGGCTCAGAAAGCAGAGCTAAGCAGCAGCCACCAGCATCACGCAAGGGAAATGCCAGGCAGGAGCAGTGCCCATCCCCTGCCCTCACCAGGGACCACCGCAGAAGCCACAGCAAAGGTGTAACAACACACTCGTGCTCTCCAGTGACAAACGCTGGAACTGAGACCAGAAACGGGTGACAGGCATCTTACTCTGTCAAAGCATCGCCCATAAACACACTTCACACCTACACACACAGCTCCAGGAACTAAAACCACAGAGCAAGTGACACTACCTGAAGTTCACCATGACCTCCAGACAGCAACACAGGCTGCTGGCAGACCCCACATCGCCAGAACCCACTGCCCTGCTCAAAAGGTAGTTCTGCATGTGACAATCAAGTTCTCTTTGCTACAGTTTCATCCAACGAAGCATTTGGGCCAATATTCTCGATTTAAGATTATCTAGGGTAGAAATAAAAGTATGAAGGTAGTTCGTAAGTCTTCTTGGTGGTTTGCAAACAGTGAGTATCATTGACTGGTTTGGGTTGGAAAGGACCCTAAAGTCCATCCAGTGGCCAGGGCAGGGACATCTCCCACCACACCAGGTTGCTGCAAGCCTCGTCCAACCTGCCCTTGAACCCCTGCAGGGATGGGGCAGCCACAGCTTCTCTGGGCAACCTGGGCCAGGGTCTCACCACCCTCACACCAAAGAACTTCTTCCCCAGATCTCAGCTCAATCTCCCCTCTTTCAGTTTGAAGCCATCACCCCTCATCCTATCCCTACGCACGTTACAACCAAAGGAACAGATATAAACATCCCAATACAGCATTGACAACCAGGCTCTGATGAGAGCCCCATAAGGACTACGATCTGTCTCATGCTCTCCTGCATCATCAGCAGGGGTTGCTGTTTGGAGACAAGTGAGCCCAGTGCCCTCACCACAGCACCCAATGGGGACTGGAGCAGCCAGTGCCTGCTAAGAGCAGCCCAACCAAGAGTGTGGCTCACCAGGGCTCCACCACCGCTCACCAGGGCTCCCTGGCAGCTCTCAGACTGACTGAGCCCCAACAGAGCTGCAGAAGCACCGCGTCCCTGGTTACACAGCACACACAAAAAAATGAGTTTCCTCACAAATGGGCAAACGCTGAGCAGCGATCAGCGGCAACGCACCATATGGATACAGTGAGAGGAGTGAAAACAAGGCGACTGGGAAACACGGGTTATTAAAAAGCTGTTTAAAAACAAGGAGCTCAAGTCCCCGTGCAGCTTCAGGGCTGTTCTAGGAACACACATGCTCCAGCATCCCCAGGATGACCAATAGTCCAGGACAGTCACCTGCCTCCACAGCTGTGGAGGGACACCCTGGTATAGAAGTCATTCTCAGAGAGTATCTCTCTCTCCTCGTGTATAAACTAAATATAAGGAAACATTTTTCCCCCAGAGGGTGTCCCAACACTGGATGAGGAGCCCAGAGAGGCTTGTGTAATCTCACACATTCAAACCTAAGCAGCTGAAGGTCCTGAGCAACCTCATCAGGTATCCCCACACTGAGCAGGGGTCAGCCCAGAGGCTCCCAGAGGGCCCTCCTGGAAACCCTCAACCCCTCCACAACTCCAGTATCAGTGGTGGTTTTCAAGCTCCTGCCTGCATCCACCACTTTAGCTTTTTTTAGCTGGGGTCTCAACACAAGGAGCAGGAAAGAAGCCCCCTGGATGGTACTCAAGACCCTACAAAGCCAACCACGAGGTAACTACTGGATAAACAATGCCCATGAAGAACCTGCCCCAGGAAAAGCAGCTCTTCCAGGAAACCCATGCTGGGAAACACAGCTCTTCCAGGGAACCATCCACCTCAGGAGGAGAACAACAATGAGCCAGCTAAACCACCACAGGTACTCATCACTCCTTCAGGAGCAGACCCTCAAAGGGAGCTGCTTTCTGGTGAGAAGCCTTTCCCTGCACAGTAATGGCCAAATGACATGCAGCATGGAATGAGTTTTCCTCCTCTATTTGGCACCGTTTTCCACAGAAAGTACTTCTGAAAGTTCTTCAGACACCGAACCTGTGAATGAGGATGTGGACCAGACAACATGAAACTCAAGCTCTGCAAAAGGTGAGAAAGCTGCTGGAAGACAACATTCACCTGGAGCATTGATCACATGATCCAATGCCAATCTTTGATTAATTAATACTTACCAAAAGATTCTCTCTAAGCTCCTTAAAAACACTTATCTGTTCAAGGTGATTATGTTCTTCTGTACAGACATGCTAATTACAGATAATGATAAATCCGTAAGCAGCACCCTGCCAGAGAGTTCTGATCATTAGCGAGTCAAGCAGACAAGCTGTGCCGTGCTCCAGCTGCCTTTCAACACTAACATCACCTCGGTGCTGTGGATTTCTGAGCCAGGCAAAAAACTAAGTCAACAACCAACCAAACTGTGTCCAGTTTTGGGCCTCACACCACAAAAAAGACATTGAAGTGCTGGAGTGAGGAAACAGCCTCAAGTTGTACCAGAGGAGGTTCAGAATGGGTATCACGAACAATTTAGACATGGAAAGGGTTACAAAGTCTATGAATGGGCTGCCCAGGGAAGTGGTGGAGACACCATCCCTGGAAGGATTTAAAAGCCAGGTTGATATAGAGCTGAGAGACTTGGGTTAGTGATGCTTTTCACCTGAGTTAGGTTGATGGTTGAACTTAGTCTTAAAGGTCCCTTCCAACCTAGACAATTCTATGACTCTATGATTCTAAAAGAGCCAATCAAGGGCAATTAAAGTTGTCCAGCTACCTCTTGCTGTGGGACTCCTGGAAGTTCCCAACCCCACAAGCCTTGCTCCAGTGGCGGGTACCACAGAGAAGGTGGTAGTTCTTCAAGAATTACTCCACCTGTTACCATTTTCCAGAGGGAATACGAACCCAAGGCACATACATCCTGCAGGGAAGCTCCATTGGCAGCAAGACTCGATGTCTTCATAGATGTAGCAAAGATAGAGGAGGCTTTAAATTTGGAAAGAATACTCTAATTAGAAGCTTTAATTCAGCAAACAAACCAACAAGGCAGAAAGCAGGCGTTGTACCTGGCTGCCCAAGAAACTGTGCCCACCCACACATCACTGCAACAGAGCTCCCCAGGGACCGCCAAGATTTTAACAGCTCTACTCTATAAACAAAAATCCTCCCAGGAATCACCACCCAGTGATGTGACAGGCTTTTTTTTTGTTTTGTTTGAAAGTAAGCAGAACAGTGAGCAGCTGGAAATTGAAGTGAAATGAAAAGGTTCAATCTAGAACTAAACCAACACACATGAAGAGGTCAGGGGGGCACCACAGAGCAGTTTCTCCAATTAAAACAACTTTTAGTGCACAAGCACCATCTATCAAGCTTCTCCTGAATCATCTAGGTTGTCCATCAGGGCAACCACCTTCCAAACTCAAGTTAGAGGCACCAAGTTAGAGGCATGTCTTCACCATGGAGACGAAGACAGAGCAGCAAGTCACCCACAAGGGCATTGTTTAACCTACATAGCCTTTATCAGTCAGGGCAAAAGAAGAAAAAAATCTGGCAGGAACTTCCAGAGCTGGGATGAACACCAAGACCCAGCAGAACATAAGACATGTGGCTCCCAGAGACGCATATAGAAGTTATTTCTTAAATTCTCTGCATAAAAGCCAAGCAAGCAGCAACCTTGGAACCCACGTGCTCCAGCCTGCTCACATGGAACAGGTAAAGAAAAAGGCACAGACTGACTCCTGGAGCGTCCCTGCTCCTGTCTGTTGATCAGAATCATAGAATTGTCAAGGTTGAAAGGGACCTTTAAGATCATCGAGTCCAACCATCAACCTAATTCTGATAAAAACCATCACTAACCCACATCTCTCAGTACTACGTCAACCTGTCTTTTAAATCCCTCCAGGGATGGCGCCTCCACCACTTCCCTGGGCAGCCCAATCCAAGGCTTAATAACCCTTTCCATGTAAACGTTTTTCCTGATACCCAATCTGAACCTCCCCTGGCACAACTTGAGGCTGTTTCTTCTTGTCCCATGGCCTGTTCCTTGGGAGAAGAGACCAACCCCCCCCCCGGCTACACCCTCATTTCAAGGAGTTGTAGAAAGCAAGAAGGTCTCCCCTCAGCCTCTTTTTCTCCAGGCTGAACACCCCCATATCTTTCAGCTGCTCCTCACAAGACTTGTTCTCCAGACCCCTCACCAGCTCCCTTGCCCTTCTCTGGACCCACTCCAGCCCCTCAATGTCTTTTTTGCAGTGCGAGGCCCAAAAATAGACACAGCACTTGAGGTGGGACCTCACCAGTGCCCAGTCCAGGGGGATAATCGCCTCCCAAGTCACAGAAGTCACATTAAAACCATATAATGCCAGTTTACCCGAGTCCACCCCAGTCCATCTCACAGGACCACTCTGCCATCACCAGTAGGAGCCAACATTCAATGGGTTGGCACGGCCACCATGTAAGAGCATTGGTTTTGAAGAACAGCGTGGAGGCATCTGTACATTTAAGAGAAACTTTAACACGTGGTTCTGTACTATATTTTCATACTCCTGACTCACAAGCAAATTAGCTCAGTTCTCATCAAGCCCGACTGATGAAAAGGTGGCACAAAAACCTTCAGAGTCCTTTTTCCCAAGCAGCTTCTGCACGTCTGCACCAGCTGAAGGCTCCACGAAGTAACACAGACTCCATTCCCCCTCATGCTGCTCAGAATCATTTCCTTGGGTGTTTTTGTTTGTTGTTTCAGCCTAAAACAGATCAAATTGTCTTAAAATAAACCCAAGCTGTTCCAAACTAGAAGAACTGCTGAAGAAAACCACTTGTTTGTTCATGACGGACTTGGCAGAAACACGGGGGGGGGGAAAACAAAGAGAATTAGCATACCACAAAGGATTAAAAGTAAATCAACTGAGTTACCAAGAGGTAACTACATCCTCATGGGGTGGGGGTGTGTGTATGTTCTTACGGAGAATTCATGTTTGGCTTGAGTTTTGCCAGGGGAGGTTTAAATCAGCACCGAATGTCTGATCTGTCAGATCCCAACACCCACATTCCAGATCTCTCTTTAGAGATCTTTCTATTAACTCTCTCTGTAACTTTGTATGTTGGAGCACTGCAAAGTTTATATTAACACCCGACAGTGAACTGACACTCAGGGATCTGCTTCAGGTTTCGTGCTGTGAGCTGGAGCAGAAAGGGAACGAGATGAACTTTTCATCAGAAGAGAAAAGGGGTTTTGCGTAGCCTTTACAGAAAAGCCCTCACTCCCAGGGTCTGACACTTTAAAGATGTATTCTTCTATAAAGCTCTAGCCATCATTAATAGCCAGGATGGTTCCCGTGTCCTGAAACGCAGCCAACGCACACTCCACAACACCCAAGGTGACAGGGCACTTGGAAAGCAAGCGACAAGAACTAACGCAATCCTTCGTAAAGGACAGAAACACCAAAATCCTCCCACACCTGTACATTTACCTTTCCATCACTCAACTGCTCCAAGAAACACAAGAGAACCCATTAAGACACCGCCGCTTCCCACCAAACCTCGCAGTTCCCATCTCCAACACGCATCCTTTTATGAAACCCACAGTGCCGGAGATCCCATAAAGCCAGGCAAGACTTTGGAGCCCCCTCCAAGTGCCATAACCCCCTTTACTGCCCAGTGCTCCCACCTCCAGGCACCCACATTCTAAAGATTCCCGGCCTCTGGAAAAGAGCACGAGCCGGTTAGCGAATGGAACCCGTTTGAGGCGAGAAGGGGTGGGTTAATTTAATTTAATTAGCACGGCTGTGGCCGTGCCGGAGGCCGGAGCTGCCGGGGATGCTGCGGAGGGAGGGGGCGGCCGGTCCCCGCACCCCCGGCGCTGACCGAGCAAACCCCGAGTTTTGCTTTAACAGAGGAGAAAATATAAATACCAACCCTCCCGCCCCCCCAAAAAAAACCAAAAACAACTCAGCAAACCCATACGGTTTGCATTCTGCAAAATCTTGTCCCCCACCACCGCAGGCACCGGGCACCGGAGCTGATACCTCTCCCCGCAACGGCACAAGCGGGATCAGGCCGGTACCGTCCGTCCCCCCCGTCCCCANTGGGGTTCCCCAGTGTTTCCAGCATCCACCTGGGATCAAACCCTGTGTGGATTGGCCATAGGAGGGCAAAAGTCCTGTGATGGGCACTGAGCATGTAACAGACAGGTCACGCTGACCCTATGGCTTTTAAGCAAAATAAAGTGTCAAGGACAAATCTTGACTGTCCTGGTTCCAGGAGGGATAGGGTTCTAGCAGGGGCACAGGTATTTAGTCCTGTGTGAGCCATGCCCAGGGGGTGGCCAGGAGCTGGCCTGGAAGGGCAGGGGGACAGGCAGTCCGCGGTGGCGTGCAGACATGGGATGGTCCAGGGTGAGGTCAGTGAGCGGTCAGTATCATAATCATGTTTATATACTCCTCAATCCATGTTACTGCGTCTTGTTCCCTAAGTTGTTCTGTTAAACTGCCTTTGTCCCAACCCACAAGCTCTGCCTTTTTCCTCCGATCCTCTCCTGGGGGGGTTGGCTTGAGAGAGCACGGCTGCCACCTGGTTCTTTGTTGCCTTCTGAGGCTAAACCACAGCACTGACGTATCCTTGTGTNAGTCCCCAGATCTCATCTCAATCTCCCCCCTTCCAAATTAAAACCGTTACCCCTTGTCCTGTCACTCCCCTCCCTGACCAAGAGTCCCTCTCCAGCTCTCCTGGAGCTCCCTTCATATCCTGGAAGGCTGCTCCAAGGTCTCCCCCGAGCCTTCTCTTCTCCAGGCTGAACAGCCCCAGCTCTCAGCCTGTTCTCACAGCAGAGGTACTCCAGCTCTCTGAGTATCTTCATGGCCCTCCGCTGGACCTGCTCCAACAGCTCCATGTCCTTTCTCTGTTGAGGAATCCAGAGCCGGCCCCATCAGTGAGGGAGAGCAAGTGGTCGGTGCCACAATAGAGGGTCAGACAGAGCACCAGAGAGGTTCTGTGTGAGCTTCTGAGGGGTTCTGTGGGGCACAGCCACAGCACTGTGGCCTGAGAAGCCCTCGCAGCCCACCATGGCTGCGGCATCACTCCAACGCCCCTCTCTAAAAACGCAACTCACAAACCCCACTCCTAAAGGTGTTTTAAGGAGAGGACGACATGGAAACCAGCCAGCAAACATGGAAAAACTTTGATATGGCTATGTAAGTACATGTGGGGCAGGGGGGCAGCATGAGGGGAAGGTGCTGTCACAGCCCAGCTGGCAGGACAAGCCTCGTCCCCATCCCCTGCTGCCCCACCAGCCCATGGTCCTGGGTTTTATGATCATGCCTGAAGGAAAACTGTCTCCACAGCGAGCCCAGCCACGGAGATCCATGGCAGAAGCTACCCTGCCTGTCGCCCCCGTGTCCACCGAGATCCCTCCTCCCCTCCTGGCTCCGGGGTATCGCCTTCCTCTGATCTCTCTAATCTGCTCTGATCCCCCTCCACCCCATTACTGCTCACCCATCACCTGCGCCTCTGCCTGCTGGCTCATGGCAGCACCAGCCCAGAGCTCCTACCAGCCTTAAAGGGCTGAGGGGTGGGTGAAGGGGCTCCCCCAGCCCCTAACACCAGCCCTGGAGACGCTTCCATGAGCCCACTTGGCTCCAAGCCTCCACATCTGGCTGAAGCAGCTCCTGAAAGGAGTCAAAACTTGCTGAAAGAAGTCAAACTCCACACACTGCTCTAGACACTTTCTTCTGCTCCTGTGAAGCTGGTTGAACGTTTCCTTCCATCCTAAAGGGAGTCCCTCGGCCACAAGCACCAGTACCTCTGGCACTACCAGGCACTGAGGCAGCTCTACGGGCAAGTACCATGTCTGGAAGGAAGGAGAACAGAAGGTGTTGTCAGTCTGTCAGCCAGCTGAATGCCTCTCCAGATAGGCTTTAACATCTGGAGGCAACATCAGGAGGTCACAGACAAACTCTGAGACAGGGAAGGATCAAAATCAGTGTCCGAACCTCCCACCATCCTGTAATCTAAAAGCACATCCAGACCTCCTGCCAAGACCTGAGGGGCAGTGGATGTCTGCAAACTGAAGAGCATCCCTCCTGCTGGAGATACACCTCAAGCTACGCATAGGGATGCCAACACCTGAAAGTCTCCGTGGATCCTGGCAGCAAACAAGGAAAGAAGCTTCCTCCAGCCACGTCTAAGGAGAGGCAGGGGGGCCCTCATCTGGTCCTGCCTGTCCCATCCTTGGGGTTCCCCAGTGTTTCCAGCATCCACCTGGGATCAAACCCTGTGTGGATTGGCCATAGGAGGGCAAAAGTCCTGTGATGGGCACTGAGCATGTAACAGACAGGTCACGCTGACCCTATGGCTTTTAAGCAAAATAAAGTGTCAAGGACAAATCTTGACTGTCCTGGTTCCAGGAGGGATAGGGTTCTAGCAGGGGCACAGGTATTTAGTCCTGTGTGAGCCATGCCCAGGGGGTGGCCAGGAGCTGGCCTGGAAGGGCAGGGGGACAGGCAGTCCGCGGTGGCGTGCAGACATGGGATGGTCCAGGGTGAGGTCAGTGAGCGGTCAGTATCATAATCATGTTTATATACTCCTCAATCCATGTTACTGCGTCTTGTTCCCTAAGTTGTTCTGTTAAACTGCCTTTGTCCCAACCCACAAGCTCTGCCTTTTTCCTCCGATCCTCTCCTGGGGGGGTTGGCTTGAGAGAGCACGGCTGCCACCTGGTTCTTTGTTGCCTTCTGAGGCTAAACCACAGCACTGACGTATCCTTGTGTCGGGTGTTTGGTGTGCTCTGTGGGATCCCTCCCTCACTCGAGCTCAGCCTTTCAGCACCTCCAGGGACTCTTTGTCCATAGCAAAAAATGGCCCCCTTTCTGCCATGGTTTGCATTAGGTGGTAAAAAGCATCTCAGCCATTTTGCTGTAGAGTACTTTATGAGACAAGAACTGGAGCCTGGTAGCTTTTTGGGCTTTGCAGCCATCCTCACTGCCCTCTCCTGGGAAGGGCAGCTGCCAGGAAGGGCCAGTGAAGGCAGGTGGGGTGAAGAAACGTCCCTGGGAGCCTGAATCCAGAATGCTGTTTGCTCCCAGACATGTTAAATGCAGAGTTATGCAAGAGGAGGTGCCCAGACCTTTATGGTAATGTTTAACAGCCTTGTTTCCCTAGAAAATTAAACGAATAAGACACAGCACTCTGTGGGTAACAGTATCCGAGCCCAATTATAGTGAGCAGGAAGGTGAAGAGCTCTGTGGTATGAAGTTGCCACGTGGCTAGTGAAAAAGGGAGACCAGGGGAGTATTAACACCTGACTGGAGGCCCTGTGAAAGGGACAGGCTGCAGTGTGCTCCTGGGGCACTGGAGAATCCAGAGGAGAGTGTGTATCAGAGCAGGGGTCTGCCTTAAATTGGGCACAGTTTGCTCAGGGAGCAGGGCAGGAGCTGGGCTCTGCCACAGCCCACCCTTCCCGTGGCCCTGGCTGAAAAACACAACTTGCCTGGTCAGGACTTGTCTCCTTTCTCCCCGACCAGCACTGGTGCTGCAGCTTCCTACTGTAGAAAAGGACATCATCTCACAAATGCCCACAAGGAGAAACCCTGCCAGATGAAGGGCCTCTTCTTGCCCCAAGGAATTAATTTATTGCAACCTTTGGTAAGAACAGCATGGGATCCTCACACACAGGCAAGGAGACCAACACCAAGGAGACAAGCCAGGAACCTCCACTCCTGGCCCAGTCCCTTCGTCAGGAGACAGACACCCTCCTCCTTGCACAGGTGGCAAAGCCAAACATAAAATGGTGAGACGTGTCTTCACACCAGTGCTCTGATACACTCCCACTACGACAGGCAGCCCCAACCCTGTAGAGCTTGGGCCTTGATGCAAATGCTGTCTCAAATCTCGTGCTTTTATCTGGGAGAGCTCAGTCCTGGTGGGATCAGGAGCTTTGCCAGGAGCAGAAAGAATAGATTTTGTGTTTTATTTCTTGCTTTTCTTGCCCTTGCCCTTGCCTTTGCCCTTGCCCTTGCCCTTCTTCTTCTTCAATTTTGAACCGTAGAGGGACCGAACCAAGTAACCTTTCCAGAAGGCCTGGATGCGGGTGGCAGCAAGGCTCAAGGTGTTTAATTCCTTCAATTCCTGCTCCTTCTTCTCCTCCTGTCTCCTGCGCTCCTCCTCAATCTGGGAGTACTCCTGGAGAAGCACAGCATGTTTCTCCATCATCAGGGACAGCTGGTTCTTCTCCTCGGTGTAGGCAGCGTGAATCTCCTCATACTCAGCCTGGCAAGACAGCAAAGACCAGGTACAGCAGGTACGAGTTACAGCAATTCGGGACCCATCCCAAATCCAGGCAGAACCACAACTGGGAGGTGAGCTGAACCTTTCCAAAGGATCTCTAAAAGGAGGCATGAGTCCAGTAACCAGGGAATTTCAATGAGATGCCAGGTCTCAGTATCTTTACACTCCTCTGAAAAAATAGCTCTAATTGACAACCCCCTGTGTTGTGAGAGCATCCACCCTGGGCTGGGAGCTCCATCCAGGTAACACAGGCACAGGCCAGGGCCCCTGCTGCAGCTGCTCTGAGAAAAAGGACGAATCGCCCCAGTTTGGGTAAGGCAGAGCCTGCACCAACAGCTTTGCTCAGAAGGCATTTCCATGGGCAGCACTGAAGCCCAGCTAATTTGCTGCAAACGGCTGGAAGCATGAAGAGAGCCAGGCTGTGTCAGCCTGGAAAAGTCCCAGGACAAGTAGCTTTAACGGTGTCACTGCACTCCCCAGCTCAGCAGCAGTTTGCACCTTTCCTGATGCTTTTGAGGAATCCCCACAGAGATGGAAGATTCAGGGAACCAGCAGCGTGTCTGCCTCAGCGTGTTCTGTCCCTGACCTGTCGTGATGCAGTGCTGCAGCCTCCCCTCTGCCAGCAAACCCCAGTCATCACGCTGTTAAACACCTGATGGGGTGGGGAGCAGTTCACACAATTAGCAGCCAGCTTCTTGGTCACTCCCTATGTTTTGCTCTGTTAATAATTCAGCAGCTTTTTACCCATCTCCATAAATAGGGCAGGAACAGGAATGCAACTGGGGCCTTCTCAGAAGCAAAGCTGGGGGTGTTGCTGTTGTTCTCAGCCTGGATGCCAAGACAGGAGAATGCAGGCTGCTCAGTTTTTCAGGCATCTCTTGAGGGGGGCAGCAGAAACAGGAGCATTATTTGGACACCAGGCAGGGCCAACAGGATTGAGGACGGGAGCAAAAGTGAAAGCCCTGTTCCCTAGCATCAGGTGGATGTGACAAGCCATCTGTTCCCAAATACTGTGGGATTTAGCAATGGATATAACCTTTTCTGAAGTCAAAGCAGCAGAGAAACTCCTGAACGCACAGGCAGGACAAAGATACCTTTCCTTGTAAAGCCCATACTGCTGGATGGAGAACTACCCCTCACTTCCACAGCCTCCTGTGTAAGAGCCACGAGTCCATTTGGACAGGAATCTACATGAACATATCAGTTCATGGGAGAGCTAAGCGCTTTAAAGAGGGTACCTGTTTTTCTTCCATGTGTTCATCAAATTTCTGGATCCAGTTCCCAATTTCTGTCTCCATTCTGCGCTTCCTCTGTAACACAAAATGAGACAGGTTCCTTGTGGTCACCTCGTCAAAAGTAGCCTGAGGTAGAAAAGGGCATAGCTCTGAGCTCCAGCATCACTACATCTGAGTAGAACACCTCCTCCTTGTGGTCAGCTTCCTTCAGCTGACCCGTACTTTGTTTGCTCTGGCTTGGGAAATCTCCTGGGACATTTTCTGAGGCCAAAAGGGCCTTATTTGGTTTACATCATGGAGCTGGGTGAGGGCTGAGAATAGAAATGCATCTGAAAGGTGCATTCTGCAGGAGGAAATGAACACACCTGATAGAATGTATCAAGTCATTGACAAACAGGGGCAATCACCCTAAAACTGAAGCAATAATGTACAGCTGAACATGAAAGCGGCATAGAAAGTACTCAAAAGCTGGTGCCTTTTAAACAAAGATACATTTCTTGCTGTAAAACAGTTTAACACTGGTTATACTGCTGTATAACTGGGTACAGGCAGTTTACCCCAAGCTGCTGTACCTGTGCTCTGTGGGATCATCAAAAGATCAGCTGGAACCTGACACAAGTGCCACATGATTTCCTGTATGACACTGACCCAGAATGTCCCAAGGGCTCCCAGGCCACCGTGAGCTCAGACCTCGGCTATTTAGACCACAGGTGCAATGTTGGACCCCACCAGGGCAGGGGCACATGCTAAAAAGAGGGAAAGGAGACCTCTATCATTTGTAAATCTGTCTTCCCTGGGTACTGGAACGATTCACCAACAAAAGCTGCAGGGGCCTGAAGCCTTGGGAGAAACTGCCTGCTAAAGCCCCTCCATCACAGGTGTAAGTGGGTAGATTTGGGGTTTTGTACTGCGGCTCTGACTTGCATTTGGTGCTTTGTCAGTGCCCAGCACCATTGCCCACATCATCCGGTGCGAGAGGGAAAGATGCCCCATTACCAGCCTGTGCTCTCCTGGCCGTGGGAGGCTAGTGCTTGTTGGGTCAAATAGCAAGTAGGAGCAAAACAAGGGGGAAAAAGGCTCTTTTTCCAGTTTGTTCTGCTGACCCTACACCAAATCCCCTGTTTCTTAACATATGTCTTGTTTGTCTTGCTGCAACTTTGCTGCTCTGCTCTGTGACCACAACCTCTCCGGCATGCAGCATCCCAGAGCTGCACAGGAGTCTTTTCACAGCTAACCAAGCAGGCAGGAGGAGGACTTGCGAGCTGGCTGCTTCCCTGCTGTCGCTGCAGGGCTGCTTTCTGCTGGAATCAGCAGAGCACGAGGGCCGAGCAGGTATAGTCTGACAAAGAGCATGTGCCTCCTGCCAGGAACTAGCAGGAATCAATTCATGACTTGCAGCGGCCACACCTGAAAGCACTACAAAAGGTTTTAAATCTCCTGTTCTTGACCTTTTCTCCTGTTTACCTTTAGGAGAGCTAGCTCTGAGGCTCGATGCTCCAGTACAAGTGCATTAAGCTGTGCTTCCAGCTGTTGAACATCCTGTTGTAGCCTCGCACACTGCTCCTGGGAGGCTTCCAGGTCCCCCTCCTGCTGTTTTTCTCCTTCCTCCTTGGTGTTCTGGATGGCAGCCTTGCACTCTGTGGTCAGATCTTGCATGCTGCTTCTGAGGTCTTTGATCACATTGTCCTTCTTGTGAATCTAGAGCCAGAAATAGCATGGAGAGGTGCTGGTGAGGTACACAGTGGGCAGGAGAAGTAAGGATCCCTGGCAAAGGTGGGGGAGATCTAAGAAGACTCATTGCTAATCTGGCAGCAACAGGGACTGCTGGCTCAGAAAGCAGAGTTAGATTTACATGGCATGCTTTGGAAAATTTCCCCCGTTGCTCCTCTGTGAGCCTGTGGATAAAGGTAGAGAATGAACAAACCATAGTGAGCCCCGCTGGCACTGCCATCTGAGGAACAGCCAAAATCCAAGTCACTGGAGCAAGCCCCATGGCTCCCTCGAGCTTTGGAATAGGCTCATAGCGACTGTCTGTGAGAGAAACCTTCAGCCGGGACCAGGAAAACAGATTTACTCATGATGCCATGGACAAGCTGCCAAATCACACATAAAAATCTCAAGTGCCTGGATCCACAGATCTCCAAGGAGCGCTGTGAATGGGGAGAGCATGCCCTTGTTTCCGTCAGCGCCATTCAAGGCAGTGAGCACATGACAAAACCTTCCCCTCCGACCCCTCTTGCAGGAAGGAGAAAGAAAAGCGTACATGTAAAACAAAGGGCTGCTTGTCAGGAGCTCATAGCTCAGATGCTGCACAGCCACGGACTCACAGAAAGAGCCTGGGAAATGCCTACTGCTTCATCCGTACCTCAGTTGCCTTCACCGAAAAAATAAGGAACTCCTAGAATCACATATTAATCACAAAGGCTGTAAGGCAGCTAGTAGTAGAGTTGGAAGTCACAGAAATGTTGATTTTAAGCAAGAGTGAAGACAGAGCAGATATTAAAAAATGGATTTTAATCAGAGCAATCTCTCCCTAGACTGACTTTTAATCATTTCATCAGCAGTGAAGTCTCGCACTGGCAGCTGACATTGCGGCCCTGCCGAAACGCTACCGCAGCAATTTGTGCCTGTCCTGCAGCTCCTTTTTAAACTCAGTAGTTTGTGTCATTTCAGTTGGCTGGTGAGAACAGGTTCAAAACATGCCAAATTCAAGTTTAAAAAAAAAAACAACCAAACATCAGGCACGAAATAAGCCTTTTTCACTATATTTTACATCAAAATTAGTATCTTCAAATTTAGGATCTGGTTTAGAAAAAAATTCTGGATCTTCCTCTTCAGGAACTACAAGAAAGTGATAATTTTTTAGCTTACCAGAGTTTTGCTTCGGTAACGCTTTGTTGTAAAACACATTCCCACAACATCATACCTCCTCCTCTTGGGTCCGGATTGCTGCTGCCAGTTCTGTCTGTAAAGCCACGATTGCTTCAGTGTTTTTCTGAATCTGGAGGGAGATGCCCTCCAAAAACCGAATCTTTTCTTCCTCTTCTGTGGGACTAGTCAGGATTCTCTCAACCATGAAATTCCTGAACTCCTTAAAGGCTTTGATAAACATTTCAGCTGGTGACTTTCTTACCAAGGCTTCGTGTTTCAGAGCCTGGCAAAGCGAAGGGTTGGCCAGTAAGAGTCTCAGGACATCCCTAACAGAACATTTCAGACGTTGCTCTAGCAAGCAGAGACAGCCCTGTTGCTCCTCAGCTGTCATGGTGTCCTCTTCTTCAGAGCTGGAAAGCAGATGCTCCATTTCATTGGAAAGCTTTTGGTGCTCCATCAGGTTATTGGTGATCTCAGGTCCCAGAACATCAGCAAACCTGTCCAGAGACTCAATAACACGTGGGATTAAACTGCTGAGCTCCAGCTGGACAATCGTCTCATCCAAGACGGTTATGATTCTTTCCGTTTCGATGCTGTTAGGTTTTAACCAATGCGGATCCAACATCTTCATGACATTTAATGTGATCGTTGCCTTCTCTGAAGTTTGCATGCCCTTTACCAGGGGCTTATTGCTTTGCTTCCCATCCTGGGATGATTCTTGAAGCCCGGCTGGCTCCCCTGTTGCCATAGCTTCAGTTAAACACTTGAGAGTTGGGTATACTGAGGTCTAGAAAAGACACATCTACCCAGGGTGAGACTGAGAGAACATCTCTGCTGCTTCTGTCACATAGTTTTCTTCCTTGGATTTTCTCTAAAAGGAAAATGGAGTGACATTATTAGAGAAACATTGTAGTTTCGGGAAAAGGTAGGAGTTTCGGATTACAGCAGAGTTCTCCCTGGGTCTGGGCACGGGGTCAGGACAGGGGGTAGAGCAGCAGAACTGCTCTCTGTCCCAGAGAGGCTGTTGAACACCCACTGGAGGGCAGGAGAGTAATAGACTCATGGCTTTAAAGGGTGGTGGGGAGAAAGCTCCCAACTCCTTCTCAGGTGGAAGGCATGCATTGCAGCTCTGCAGTCCTTAGAGGTGTCTGGAGAGGAGCTTGTGTGTCCCTGGGGCCACCTTGCCGGTGTGAAACACGCACCTCCATCCTTTCAGGCCGGAGGGATGAGGCAGGAGAAAGGGTTTGGGTGCCCAGAGGGGCTGTGCGGACCAGGAGAAAGGCAAAAGGAGGGGGCAGTGAGGGGGCAGAGTGCAGCTGACAGGGAGAGAAGGGTCTGGGGACAGCGGCGTGCCAGGGGAAACAGGGATCCCCTGGCTGGGGGAGAGTCACAGTTCGAGGCAGGGGTTCCCTGGCTGGGAACTCCCGGGTAAGGGTCGGGAGGCTCGGGGAGACGCGGGGTAGGAGGATGCGGTGGGTCTGTGTGGAGAGGCCCGGGGCCTGGGGGGACAGAGGCCCAGAGGGATCTCATGGGGGGTCTCGGCGGCCGGCTCCCGGGAGGTGCCGGTCCCTGCTGCCACCGCTCCCTGCAACGCACTCGGTTCCGGCCCCAGCCCCGGCTCCGGTTCCGTTCCGGCCCGTTCCCGGCCCAGGCCCCGGCCCAGGCCCCGGTCCCTCTCCAACAGCCCCCGGCCCACCCGGCCGCCAGAGTCCTCCGGTTGCTAGGTAACGGAAGCGGAGAGGCGAGGCCTCTTCTAGACAAGCCTATGGCGATCGGCGCCTGCCCCCTGTCCCTGGGTGCCCGCAAATCAGCGTCGCCGCTGTTTGATGGGCAGCGCCGGTGTTCAATGAGAGCCCCGCGGCGGCGAGTGGCTGTGAGGGGTGGGAGCCGCCGGAGCTGCCATCTTGCCGGCGGGGAGTGAAGAGCGGGGGCGGAGGAGTCACTGGGGGCGGGGGAGGAAGGGAAGGCTCTTGTTCTTTTTTTTTTAACAACTGTGTGGTAAAAGCCGTAAAATTAAGATGGAAACTTTATACTCCCCGGGATCAAATCTCCTAGGCCCTGGGTCAGTCGTGAAAGAGCAAAAAATTAAGTAGGGCTGGTGTGTCAATGAGTGGGTGCCCAGGAGTCCTGGGAGAGGGAAGCTGGCTGTGACATCGAATATGGTGAAAGGCCCACAGGATGGATGGAGGTGCCGGGAGGATGAGGGAATTGGTGGCCGAGCCTCCCCAGCACCCGCCAGGTGTGGCGTGGGGCCT